>JACCIX010000116.1:0-58147 GCA_025506515.1 Flaveria trinervia | reverse complement strand
TATGTATAGTCGGCATGTTTATCTCATCAACACCTTGTAAACGATATTGTAGGTGATCTATTTAACATGATTTGCAAAAAAATAAGCACCCCACTTACACACACATCTGAGTTTCCAACAAAAGTGGTTAGTGACCTTTATTCCATAAATATGGTTTCCCCACCTTAAATCACAAGTTCCCTCAAAATGGTTAAGTGACTTTATCCAATAAGAGTTTCCAAGTGACTCAAGTGTTGTATAGAAGGATGGTGTTAAACTTGTTTATAAAAGAAATTTAAGTTGTCACATTTTAATAATTAAAACCCTTTTAAGTGTCTTACACAATTTAAAATTTTAGAATCCAACGTTACATTTAAATAATGGTTAGGTGACCTTTATCCCATTATTTAATTAACAAGGTAGTCAACGTTTGACAATTGCAGCCCTTTGCAACTTCTAGGGTATGGGATGAATTAAAAATCATATGTATAGTCGGCATGTTTATCTCATCAACACCTTTGTAAATGATATTGTAGGTGATCCATTTCACATGATTTTCAAATCAAGTTACCCCACTTGCAACACATGTGACTTTTCAACAAAAGTGGTTAGGTGACCTTTATCCCACAAATATGGTTCCCCACCTTAAATCACAAGTTCCCTCAAAATGGTTAAAGTGACCTTTATCCATTAAGAATTTAAAGTGACTCAAAGTTGTGCAGAAGGATGGTGTTAAACTGTTTATAAAAGAAATTTTAAGTTTTCACAATTTAATAATTAAAACCCCTTTAAGTTCTTACACAATTTTAAAATTTAGAATCCAACGTTACATTTAATAATGGTTAGGTGACCTTTATCCCATTATTTAAATTAACAGGTAATCAACATTTTGACAATTGCAGCCCTTTGCAACTTATAGGGTATGGGATCGATTTTAAAAGATCATATGTATAGTCGGCATGTTATCTCATCAACTCTTTTATAAACAATTGTAGGTGATCCGGTTAACATGGTTTGAAAATCAACTTACCCCACTTGCACACACATGTGAGTTTCCACAAAAGGGTTAGGTGACCTTTATCCCACAAATATGAATTCCCCACCTTAAATCACAAGTTCCCTCAAAATGGTAAGTGACCTTTATCCCATAACAGTTTCCAAGTGACTCAACTGTGTGCAGAAGGATGGTGTTAAACTTGTTTATAAAAGAAATTTAAGTTTTCACAATTTTAATAATTAAAACCCCTTTAAGTGTCTTACACAATTTTAAAATTAAGAATCCAACGTTACATTTAAATAATGGTTAGGTGACCTTTATCCATTATTTAAATTAACAAGGTAGTCAACGTTTTGACATTTGCAGCCCTTTGCAACTTCTAGGGTATGGGATCGACTTTAAAACATCATATGTATAGTCGGCATGTTTATCTCATCAACACCTTTGTAAATGATATTGTAGGTGATCCATTTACCATGATTTGCAAATCCAGTTACCCACTTGCACACACATGTGACTTTTCAAACAAAAGTGGTTAGGTGACCTTTATCCCAAAATATGGTTTCCCCACCTAAATCACAAGTTCCCTCAAAATGGTTAAGTGACCTTTATCCATTAAGAGTTTTCAAGTGACTCAAATGTTGTGCCGAAGGATGGTGTTAAACTTCTTTACAAAGAAGTTTTATGTTTTCATAATTTAATAATTAAAACCCTTTTAAGTGTCATACACAATTTCAAAATATTTAGAATCCAACGTTACATTTAAATAGTGGTTAGGTAACCTTATCCCATTATTGAAATTAACAAGGTAGTCAACGTTTGTCAATTGCAGCTCTTTGCAACTTCTAGGGTATATATCGACTTTAAAACATCATATGTATAGTCGGCATGTTTATCTCATCAACACCTTGTAAACGATATTGTAGGTGATCCATTTAACATGATTGCAAATCAAGTTACCCCACTTGCACACACATTGAGTTTTCCAACCAAGTGGTCGGTGACCTTTATCCCATAATATGGTTTCCCACCTTAAATCACAAGTTCCCTCAAAATGGTAAGTGACCTTTATCCCATTAAGAGTTTCCAAGTGACTCAAGTGTTGTACAGAAGGATGGTGTTAAACTTGTTTATAAAAGAAATTTTAAGTTTTCATAATTTAATAATTAAAACCCCTTTTAAGTGTCTTACACAATTTTAAAATTTTAGAATCCAACGTTACATTTAAATAATGGTTAGGTGACCTTTATCCCATTATTTAAATTAACAAGGTAGTCAATGTTTTGACAATTTCAGCCCTTTGCAACTTCTAGGGTATGGGATCGAATTTAAAACATCATATGTATAGTCGGCATGTTTATCTCATCAACACCTTTGTAAACAATATTGTAGGTGATCCACTTAACATGATTTGCAAATCAACTTACCCCACTTGCACACACATCTGAGTTTTCCAACAAAAGTGGTTAGGTGACCTTTATCCCATAAATATGGTTTCCCCACCTTAAATCACAAGTTCCCCCAAAATGGTTAAGTGACCTTTATCCCATTAAGAGGTTCCAAGTGAGTCAAGTGTTGTGCAGAAGAAAGATGGTGTTAAACTTGTTTATAAAAGAAATTTTAAGTTTTCACAATTTTAATAATTAAAACCTTTTAAGTGTCTTACACAATTTTAAATTTTAGAATCCAACGTTACATTTAAATAATGGTTAGGTGACCTTTATCCCATTATTTAAATTAACAGGTAGTCAACGTTTTGACAATTGTAGCCCTTTGCAACTTCTAGGGTATGGGTGACTTTAAAACATCATATGTATAGTCGGCATGTTTATCTCATCAACACCTTTACAAACAATATTGTAGGTGATCCACTTAACATGGTTTGCAAATCAAGTTACCCCACTTGCACACAGATGTGAGTTTTCCAACATAAGTGGTTAGGTGACCTTTATCCCACTAATCTGGTATCCCCACCTTACATCACAAGTTCCCTCAAAATGGTTAAGTGACCTTTATCCCATTAAGAGTTTCAAGTGACTCAAGTGTTGTGTAGAAGGATGGTTTTAAATTGTTTATAAAAGAAATTTTAAGTTTTCACAATTTTAATAATTAAAACCCCATTTAAGTTTCTTACACAATTTTAAAATTTTAGAATTCAACGTTACATTTAAATAATGGTTAGGTGACCTTTATCCCATTATTTAAATTAACATGTTAATCAACATTTGACAATGGCAGCCTTTGCAACTTCTTGGGTATGGGATCGATTTTAAAACATCATATGTATAGTCGGCATGTTTTTCTCATCAACACTTTTATAAACAATATTGTAGGTGATCCATTTAACATGGTTTGCAAATCAACTTACCACACTTACATACACATGTGAGTTTTCCAACAAAATGGGTAGGTGACCTTTATCCCACAAATATGAATTCCCCACCTTAAATCACAATACCCTCAAAATGGTTAAGTGACCTTTATCCCATTAAGAGTTTCCAAGTGACTCAAGTGTTGTGCAGAAGATGGTGTTAAACTTATTTATAAAAGAAATTTTGTTTTCACATTTTATTATTAAAACCCCTTTAAGGTCATACACAGTTTTAAAATTTTAGAATCCAATGTTACATTTAAATAATGGTTAGGTGACCTTTATCCCATTATTTAAATTAACAACGTAGTCGACGTGTTGACAATTGCAGCCTTTGCAACTTCTAGGGTATGGGATCGACTTTAAAACATCATATGTGTAGTCGGGATGTTTATCTCATCAACACCTTTGTAAACGATATTGTAGGTTATCCATTTAACATGATTTGCAAATCATGTTACCCCACTTGCACACACATGTGACTTTTCAAACAAAAGTGGTTAGGTGACCTTTATCCCATAAGTATGGTTTCCCCACCTTAAATCACAAGTTCCCCGAAAATGGTTAAGTGACCTTTATCCCAATAAGAGTTTCCAGTGACTCAGGTGTTGTGCATGAGGATGGTGTTAAACTTGTTTATAAAGAAACTTTAAGTTTTCACAATTTTAATAATTAAAACCCCTTTTAAGTGTCTTACACAATTTTAAAATTTTAGAATCCAACGTCACATTTAAATAATGGTTAGGTGACCTTTATCCCACTATTTAAATTAACAAGGTAGCCAACGTTTTGACAATTGCAACCCTTTGCAACTTCTAGGGTAGGGGATCGACTTTAAAAATCATATGTATAGTCGGCAGTTTATCTCATCAACACCTTTGTAAACGATATCGTAGGTGATCCATTTAACATGATTTGCAAATCAAGTTACCCCACTTGCACACACATGTGACCTTTCAAACAAAAGTGGTTAGGTGACCTTTATCCCATAAATATGGTTTCCCCACCTTAAATCACAAGTTCCTTCAAAATGGTTAAGTGACCTTTATCCCATTAAGAGTTTCCAAGTGACTCAAGTGTTGTGTAGAAGGATGGTGTTAAACTTCTTTACAAAAGAAATTTTATGTTTTCATAATTTTAATAATAAAAACCCTTTTAAGTGTCATACACAATTTTAAAATTTTAGATCCTTCGTTACATTTAATAGTGGTTAGGTAACCTTTATCCCACTATTTAAATTAACAAGGTAGTCAAGGTTTTGTCAATTGCAGCTCTTTGCAAATTCTAGGGTATGGGATCGACTTTAAAACATCATATGTATAGTCAGCATGTTTATCTAATCAACACCTTTGTAAACGATATTTAGGTGATCCATTAACATGATTTGCAAATCAAGTTACCCCACTTGCACACACATGTGACTTTTCAAACAAAAGTGGTTAGGTGACCTTTATCCTATAAATATGGTTTCCCCACCTTAAATCACAAGTTCCACAAAATGCTTAAGTGACCTTTATCCCATTAAGAGTTTCCAAGTGACTCACGTGTTGTGCAGGAGGATGGTGTTAAACTTGTTTATAAAAGAAATTTTAAGTTTTCACAATTTTAATAATTAAAACCCCTTTAAGTGTCTTACACAATTTTAAAATTTTAGAATCCAACATTACATTTAAATAATGGTTAGGTGACCTTTATCCCATTATTTAAATTAACAAGGTAGTCAACGTTTTGACAATTGCAGCCCTTTGCAACTTCTAGGGTAGGGGATCGACTTTAAAACATCATATGTATAGTCGGCATGTTTATCTCATCAACACCTTTGTAAACGTTATTTTCGGTGATCCATTTAACATGATTTGCAAATCAAGTTACCCCACTTGCACACACATGTGACTTTTCAAACAAAAGTGGTTAGGTGACCTTTATCCCATAAATATGGTTTCCCCACCTTAAATCACAAGTTCCCTCAAAATGGTTAAGTGACCTTTATCCCATTAAGAGTTTCCAAGTGACTCAAATGTTGTGCAGAAGGATGGTGTTAAACTTCTTTACAAATAAAATTTTATGTTTTCATAATTTTAATAATTAAAACCCTTTTAAGTGTCATACACAATTTTAAAATTTTAGAATCCAATGTTACATTTAAATAGTGGTTAGGTAAGCTTTATCACATTATTTAAATTAACAAGGTAGTCAATGTTTTGTCAAATGCAGCTCTTTGCAACTTCTAGGGTATGGGATTGACTTTAAAACATCATATGTATAGTCGGCATGTTTATTGTTGGCCCAAAAGAACCAATGAGCCGGATCAGAAAAACCTTAAGTCCCACAGACGTCACAACAACTGCTGAAGTCCACAATAGCTGAAGACAAGTGCTGTAGACAAAGTTTGAAGACACAAGTGCTGAAGACAAAGTCTGAAGACAGAAGTGCTGAAGACAAAGTCTGAAGACACAAGTGCTGAAGACAAAGTCTGAAGACACAAGTGCTGAAGACAAAGTCTGAAGACAAGTGCTGAAGACAAAGTCTGAAGACATAAGTGCTGAAGACAAAGTCTGAAGACACAAGTGCTGAAGACAAAGTCTAAAGACACAAGTGCTGAAGACAAAGTTTGAATACAAGTGCGGAAGACCAAGTATCAGTCGTTGTTGTTGGACCAAAAGAACCAATGAGCCAAGATCAGAAAAGCTCTATGTCCCACATGATATCACAACAACTGCTGAAGGCTTCATCAGCAGTTCGACAAGTGCTCAAGACTTCAACAGCTGAAGATCAAGTACTGAAGACTTCAACAACGAAGACTAAAGTGCTGAAGCTCAACAGCTGAAGAACACAAGTGCTGAAGCTGAACAGCTGAAGAACACAAGTGCTGAAGCTGAAGACCAAAGTACTGAAGTACAACAGCTGAAGAGTCTACAAGTGCTGAAGATCAACAACTGGTGTACAAAGTCTGAAGACAAAGACTGAAGACATCAGCTGATGATATCTACTGAAGTCATCAGCTGATGAAACGTCTGAAGTTCAGTCAGAAGACCAAGTACTGAAGTTTCAGCAGTTTGTCACAACAGTTGAAGAGTACTTCTTCAGTAGTTGGATATCAGTAGTTTTATGTTTTATTTTCAGTAGTTTTGTAAAACCACTGAAGAGCTTGTTCTTCAGTCGTTATAGTATGAGTAGTTTTATGTTTTCAGTAGTTGTAGTAACTGATAACACTTAGTTTTGTAGAAGATGTCAGCTGTTTTGACATCTTCAGTAGTTGTGTTTCAGTTGGAATAATTCTGTTAGATGTCACTATCAAGTGACATCAGCAGACGTCACATCTCTTATATAAGAGGTGTCGACCTAATTGTAAGTGTGACATTCCGTTACCATGAAAGCAAATATTGAATGAATATATTGCAGAATTCTCTCTATCTATAACTGTTTTTGTTCTTATTGAAATCTTTTCGTTTTTGTGAATTGGCTAATTCATTGTTAGAATTCCGCTGCTATACTCTCTAATCAATCGAACGTAGATCACTTATCCTAACAAGTGGTATCAGAGCAGGTAATCATTGATCGATCTAACAATTGATCATTGAAACTGCTAATTGATATCTATGTTTGATTGAATTAGCATATTCGCAAGAACTGGTTATAGATTATTGAATTTCTGACGCTTTCGTTCATTTATTCTGAGATCTCTCTTGGTTCAATTGGTTGTTGTGTTTTGTTCTAAATCTGTTTTAGCTTAATTGAATTTGATTGAATCTGAGATGCTACTCCTTCTAATGATCCTCACAATACCGGTTCCTCAACCAAGCCTCCGATGCTGGTTAGGACTGAGTATAACATATGGCAACGAAGAATGCTTCATCACCTGTCTGTTAACAATTCAGGTTGTTGGACATCTGTGGTACATGGACCACATAAGCCTATGGTGAACAATCCGGAAACCAATCAAATGGTTCCGAAGAAGAGGAACAATACTCTAATGAAGATCGGAAACTGTTTGAGATTGATGCTAAAGCCCATGGAATTCTGGCCATGGCACTGCCTAATGAAATCTATTCGGGGCTTATGCATCATGAAATTGCTCATGATCTCTGGAATGCCCTGAAGGAACAATTCGGTGGCACAGATGAGGTCTTAGCAAAAACAGAGAAATCCTTGCCCAATAATATGAAACATTCTCTCATAGAAAGGGTGAGACACTGACTCAATAGTTTGAGCGTTTTTCCTGCTTGATCTCTGAGCTGAAAATGGTGAAACAGGAATACACCAACAGCCAGATGAATAACAGGTTCCTCAGATCACTGCCTGAGAGATGGGACACATACACTATTGTCCTACGCTCCAGTGCAAATCTGGATAGCCTATCTCTCACCCAACTTCATGGGAAACTGCTTACATTCGAAAGAGAGATAGAGCAGAAGAGGAAACTGTCCTCATCAGGAAAGCTCACTGATGACTTTGTACCAGGAATACTGCCTTGGTTGGTCATGAGTCAGAATATGCTGCATCTGAAAGCAATTATGATGAGCATATTGATTTCTCTTTAAATAGTTCTGATCATGCATTTTTTGGTATTGAGAGTCATTCTGGCAGTAATAGTGACAATCTATGCTTCATCATGGATGATTTGAAAGGAATAGCTGATGATGATCTAGAAGAGATGGATATTCTGAGCCAAATGGCGTTGATTAATATCAGATCTCAGAAGTTCTATAAGAGAACTGGCAGGAAATTTCCTGGACTCTCTGGCAAAACCAAAGTTGGTTTTGACAATAGTAAGTTGAGGTGTCACAAATGCCAAGGCTGGGACACTTTGCAATAGTGTGTAGATCAACTGGATCTAACTCTTCTGCACCCTTTGTGACTTTTCCTAGTACTAGTCCACAAAACAGAGGGCAACATACTGCTGGTTCTGTTCATCATTCACATCCTAGGACTCCTGCATACTTTGTTCCCCAGGGTCAAATGTCATATCCTTATCCCTGCTATTATATGCCTCAACCAAATCCTGTTCAAGCTCCAATTGCACAACAACCACAAACATTTCCTCAACCACAACCTTCCCAATCTCATCAACAACTCAACCTCAACAACACAGCTTCTTCACCCCAGGAGTTGTTGACTGGAGCAGTTTACCAGATGACTTGTCTGGTCATGAACAACTGTTCTCAGGTGCTGGTCAACATGGTGGTGAAAGTCCCTTTGGAAATCTAGCTCTTATGGCTTTGGATTCTCCTGATACTTCATCCACTAATGCCTCTACACCAAAGGTATCACAAGTATCCTCTGAGGCAAAAGCCAAATTGTGTTCTGAAACATGTATAGCAGCATTTGCATCTATTAGAGAAGCAAATGTAGCTTTAATCAACAAGACATTGAGCTAGAACAAATAATTTCCAAAAGCAAAGCTGAATATGAGTCTGTGCTTAATAATAAGAATGATGAGATTTACAAACTTAAATGTCAAATAACTGATGATAAGGCTAGGGAAGAGATACTTCTAGAGAAGTATAAAGATCTCAAGGAAACCCTTGCAGTCAGCCAGGTAGAGTGTGATCGATGGGTACAATCATGCAAAGGTTTTGAAATGCTTCTTAGTAAGCAATCTGCTTCCAATGTGAAGTTTGGCATTGGTTATAATCACACTGCTCCACCTACAGATTTTACTTCCAGAGCAGAGGTAGAATCTGATGGTGAGAGTAATAACCAATCCATTTCATCATGTGATCTACTTTCTGATTCAGCACTATTAGAAGTAGAAGTCAGCACCAAGCCCTCTTAGAACCTATCAGCTGATGTTGATGGTTCCACTGCTGACACTCACATGCTCAATGAGTTGATCAACTTAGGAGTTAATTCTAAAAGTCCTGAAAGGACCAGAGAGCAAGATTTAACACCTGAAGTTCAAACTCCAACTACTGTCAGTACTGAAAAGAAGAAAACTGTCAGTAGAAAGAGTTTGAAGACTACTAAAGAGGAAGTCAAGAAAGCAAACAATGCTTCCAAAGCATTGAAGAGCAAGTCTTCAGTTGCTTCATCCTCTTTAGTTGATAATCAACATAAGATGAAGAAGAAACCATGTGAAGTATGTGGTTTGTTCAATCATCTTACAGATGATTGCTGGTACAAAAGAGGATCCAAACTCAAACATAAAGAGGAAATTAAAGAGAAAATGGTAAAAATGAAAACTGAGTTTGAGACCAAATTTGTATGGGCAACATCAAATCCTGTAACCTTAAGTCCACAAAGAAATCCAAAAAGGAAGGGGTTAAACAGGTAACAGCTGAGATTGCTCAGATGAAGAAGGTGCAACATAGGAACTTATCAAACTCCACTGGCAATGTGTCTGATGAGCTGAAAGCTTTATCACAAAATCAGACACAACTGGTTATGATGGTTGAACATCTATTGGGAAGAGTTAACCAATTAGATGCTGCTATGTTGAAACCACAGAAAAGGAGATCCAAGCCAAAGGATTCCTCTTCTTCACTATCTTCTTCCTCTCAGGCTGTTGTTTCCAGTAAACCTGTTAGTTTACCATCTGTTGATGAGACCAGACCCAAAACCAAAAAGGTTTGGGTCTCCAAAACTAACTGATTGTTTATTATTGCAGGGTTCTTACTGATGACTAACACCAAGTCTTCAGCTGTTTACAACAACTGATGACAAAACCACTATCTTCACTAGTTTCACAACTACTGATGACAAACACCAAGTCCTCAGCTGTTTCATCATCTGAAGTCAAAACCATGGTTTTCAGTAGTTTTCTAACTGCTGATGCCTAAAACCATGACTTCAGCTGTTTCAACGTCTAAAAGGGTAATACCATGTCAACAGTCGGTTTAAAACTACTGATGACTAACACCAAACCCTTCAGTCATTTTCTCACCCCTACCCTATAAATACCTGTCCTCTTCTCTAATGTTTCATTAGCCGTTATTTTCTGAACTTCTCTCTTTCAAACATGGCGACCATGAGTCTGAAACCACGACATAACTGCGTTGCTTACCTTACAAAGTCGGCTTTCTGGAACAAATATAAAAATGCCATTGACTTAATGTTGGATTCCTCATATCGCATAGCCTTTCTCTTGAATCCAACCATCTACCCTGAATCCCTCAGTCAATTCTGGTCAAATGCTCTTGTTCATACTCATGAGTCTACCGGCCAGATCTCTGTTCGGTCCCTTGTCAACCAGAAACCAATGGTCGTTACAGCCGACATCATTCGTCAGGCATTACACCTACACGACTCCACCGCTGTGACTGCATACCCAAAGGGCATAACCGATATGTCATTTATCAATCATGGGTATGAAGGTGATCTTCGGGCTACAACCGTTCTAAAGAAACATTTCCATGACGCTGAGAAAGTCATTTTTCACATGGTAAATGTATGCTTAGCCTCCAAGACATCTTCTTGGGATCAAATGTCATCCCAATGGCAACAGGTATTGTATTCTATTCTAGAACACCAACCGCTTAATTTTTCTGAAACCGTGTTTCTAGAAATAAAGAACTTGGCTCAGAAACCCTGTGGCAAACCAATGGCCATTATTTTAGATGAATTAAAATCTGATGGCCTTGTTGGCCTTGGAGTCCCTGCACCAGCTGTTTTGGCTGAGGTATACTCCAGGCACAACTCAGACCTTACACTCAAAGAAGCTGCCCAAATGCTAAAGCCCAAGCACAGGGAACCCACAGCTTTCTCCACCAGAACCAAAGTCCCCACTAAACCAAAACCAAAACACCCCAAAATAGCTATTCAGGGAGATGAGTCCCCTGAATATGCTCCTGTACCACCAACGCAGGATATACTTGCTGGCTTAAACCCCCCAGCAGTATCAGAGACTCTACCAGCCATAGCTGCTCAGGAGTCCTCTCAAAAGGAGCCTGCAGCCACCATAGAAGGGGTACCCACACATCAGGGATCTTCCTCACTTGAGGACATTGCCATTGAAGAGCACCATCCTCCCCAGGTGCACACTGCTTCTACCCCATCTCCCCATGCAACCGCCCCCAAAGTCCAACCATAATCATTGCAAACGGTTGACTCAGTTGCATGCCTCTCCTCCTCCCCAACAACCACCAACAAAGGGGAGAACCACAGACATTAAGGAAGAGGATCATCATGCTTCTGACAACCCACAGCACCGGGGTTACAAGCTCTATCTCCTAGTGTGGATAGGGAGATTAGAACATCTAGTGAGGCTGCCACCTCTTCTGCATCAGCACATGATCAGAATGAGGTTGGTAACATAGCTAAGACTCACTAGAGGTAACAGCTGATGAAGGACATAGTCAAAGGCTGGAAGTCCCCAGTTCCAAGAAAAAGGGCACATGCTACAACTGGTCTACACCAGTGCATGTACATCCTGCTACAAGCAGGAGGTCAGGTGATTCAGCTTCTGCTTATGATGACCTGGGCTTTTTCTATGACGTTCTAGCCCACAACACCATCCTGGAGGCTGAGGTAAGGAGACTACAAGAACTGATTGCCAAGAAGTCTCAGGATGAAAGTCCATCTGCCCCCATCAACCCACAGATGGCACCTTCATTTGAAGGTTCCCCAAACACTTTACCCTCTCACTTCACTGAGCCTCCAGCTTCTGCTTTTGGCACTATCTCTCGGGACAGAACCCCCCAGAGCAGATGGTTGCTGTATTCCAACAATCCCTACCTCTCATCACTCCCATCATTAATGACATTGTTTATAAAGCCATTGATGAGAGGATCTCCTCATGTCTACAACCACTCATTGATGATGTAAGGCCCCGTCCCGGGACACTTACAGCTGGGTTCTCATCGCATATAAAACATATAATTACATTAGTATTTAACAAATCGCAGCGGAAAACTAAAACAAACTTTCATTTCCTTGTAAATGCTTTTGCAAACTAATACAACATTCATTACAAAAATCGTTTGTTCGCATTACAATGCAAAAACATTAATCAAAAGAATGCCATCCCAAAAGAGCTGAGTAGTCGCCCGAGCCATCCTCAGCAATCATTACCTGCCAACTGGAAACACATCAAAGTCAGCGTTGCTGAGTGAGTTCTAGTTTTATAAATAAAACATACTTTACTTTCATATAAAACCGTTCGTACTTTTACATGATCACACATCATACGTACACATAGATAGTATCATTATTATCTTCCTTCATCGTTCATTCCTTCTTCATTACCTTACTGGCGCATCAGACATCATCCCGAACCAATACCATGTGCTACACCCCGGTTAGTCGTAGCTACCGGGCCGAAGTCAACGAATGATAGCTAAACGTATGCCGCGGTACTAGGAGTAACCGTCAGTCTTAGCTACTGGGCCGAAGTCAACGAATGACAGCTAAACGTATGCCACAGTACTAGGGTGAGCGGTAGAGGTCCTACATTGGGGTCAATCACCAAGAGGGACCCCGTATCCGATGGGTGCAAGACGTTCATTCGTTCATCATGTTCCTCTTCCTTTATCTTTCACTTTACGTTACATAATACTTCGTTCATTCATCATAACAAGTAAAGCCACAGGAAAGATATTATACATCGCATAAGGAACATAAACATGCATCAACATCACATCATGCATCGCAACATCATACATACATAACATACAACATCATCACCCTCATCATGCCCAACATGCTTTCTAAAACCTCGATCGTCATCTTAAAGAAAACTCTTATGGGAACCTTTACATCAACACTTACCTCTGCACTTTCCCCCCGAAAGTCAGAAGTTAATCTACACCTTCCTCGGGTTCAACAGCCCTATTCGGGCGTATGGACACCCCTCAGTCGCATGGCCTCCATGCGACTGAACATCATGCGATTGAACTAATGCGGATGAACACCTATGCGAATGAACATCTAGTCGTGCGAATGGACCCTCAGTCGCATGACCCCCATGCGACTGGCCCTCCAGTCGTGCGAATGAACCCCAATCGTGCGAATGGACCCCAATCGCACCCTAATCGGCCGTATGGCCTCCATTCGGCCTCCAGTCGGTCGCCTAGCCCTAACTGATGCAGAATGTAGTTCAACCCGACTGTAGCCGAGGTTTTCGGCCTCCAAACTCATCTAAACCCATTTTAAGCCTAAATCGACCATCCTAAACCTTAGGGATGCATACCATAACATCATTCAAGCACAACCAAGCAAGAAATCAAGTCACAATCGCGTCATACACATACACACACGCATACATACGGTTTTCACCCAAAACGCGAAAAAGAGTTTTCAGATGTATTCCAGCCCTAAATCATTTGAAAACAAGTAAAAGAGGGGTCCTAGAACTCACCTAAACGAGCATAATGACAAGAGCTTCGATTCGGCTTGCTTCACGACGATTTTGGCGACCCGAATCGACCCGAACCAACACTTTTTCCTCTTTTTCTCCTCTTCGTTCTCTCTTCTCCCTTTATGAGCTGAAATGTGGATGTGGGGAGAGTGGGATGCCCTCTCCCTACATATATCACCACATTTCCCAACTTTGCTTCGTTGGCGGGTTTGGTCCCTCGACTTTTGGACTTTATTTTCTTTTCTTTCTTCACCGGCTTCAAAATAATAAATATCTGGGTGTTACAAGTCCACCCCCCTTAAATAGGTTTCGTCCCCGAAACCTGTTATTTGTCGAACAAACGTGGATAATGCTGTCTCATTTCTTCTTCAGTCTCCCACGTTGACTCGGATCCCTTCCTGTGCTTCCACTGTACACGCACAAGAGGAACCACTTTATTCCTTAGCCTCTTTTCTTTACGATCGATGATTGCCACCGGTTGCTCCACATAATTGAGCCTTTCATGTCTTCATCAGCTATACACTTTCTCAGATGAGATACATGGAATGTCGAGTGAATCCCACTTAACTCATCTCGCAACTCCAATCTATAGGCCACCTCCCCTACTCGAGCAATGATTCGGAAAGGGCCTATATATCTTGGGCTCAACTTGCCCCGCTTTCTGAATCTGATAATACCCTTCCAAGGCGAGACTTTCAACATAACCCGGTCACCCACCTGGAACTCAATTGGCCTACGTCGCTTATCGGCATACGACTTCTGTCTATCCTTGGCTGCCTTCATGAAGGCTTTAATCTTTTCAAGCTTCTCTGTCGTAGCCTCGATTACCTCGACGCTCCCCAATTCCTTCTCACCAATATCACCCCAACAAACGGGTGTTCAGCATCTCCTACCGTATAACATCTCATATGGTGGCATACCAATACTGGCATGATAGCTGTTGTTGTATGAGAATTCAGCTAACGGAAGGTGGTCATCCCAACTTCCACCAAAATCGATCACACACGCCCGAAGCATGTCTTCCAGTGTCTGAATGGTCCTTTCTGACTGACCATCAGTCTGGGGATGATAAGTCGTGCTAATATGTAACCTCGTCCCCATAGCGTCGTGGAATTTCTTCCAAAATTTAGATGTAAACCGAGTGTCACGATGAGACACAATAGACACCGGCACACCATGACGAGTTACAATTTCCATGATGAACAGATAGCCAACCTCTCCGATGAATACGTCTCGCGGATCGGTAGAAAATGAGCGCTCTTCGTCAGACGATCAACTATCACCCATATGGCATCGTACCCTTTCGGGGTACGTGGCAGCTTCGTAATGAAGTCCATGGTGATGTGCTCCCATTTCCATTTGGTATATCCAAAGGTTGTATCTTCCCATACGGCTTTTGATGCTCTGCCTTCACCTGTAAGCAAGTAAGGCACTTACTCACATACTCCACCACGTCGCGCTTCACCCGCCACCAATAATCTTTCTTCATGTCATGGTACATTTTCGTGGCACCAGGATGAATGGAGTATCGAGTCTTGTGGGCTTCATCCATTATCTTCACCAGTAGATCCCCAAAATGAGGAATCCACACACGACCGAATCGAGTTCCAACACCGAGTGTGTTTTCACCCAACTCCCCAACCAGACTCTCATTCTTTCCGAGTTAAGATGATCTTCTTTCAATGCCTCATCTTGAAACTCCTTAACTTGCTTCATCACATCGGAGGTCATGATTATCGATAAGCTTTCACCCGAATCGGTTCGGGCCTTCCTTCCGCTAAGGGCATCCGCCACCACATTAGCTTTGCTGGATGGTAATGAATCTTGCAATCATAATCCTTTATAAGTTCCAACCATCTCCTCTGCCTCATGTTCAGATCCTTTTGCTCGAAGAAGTACTTCAAGCTCTTATGATAGGTAAATATGGTGCACTTCGTCCGTAGAGATAGTGCCTCCAGATCTTCAATGCAAACACCACGGCTGCTAGCTCCAAGTCATGAGTAGGATAATTGACCTCATGAACCTTTAACTGTCGAGATGCATAGGCTATACCTTCCTCTCTGCATTAACACACACCCCAACCCTCAGTAGGAAGCATCAGAATAAACCCCAAATCTTCGCTTCCATCGGGTAATGACAGAACAGGAGCTTGAGTCAGTCTTGCTTTCAGCTCTTCGAGCGCCTTCTCTTGAGTTTGACCCCATACAAATTTCACATCCTTTCGGGTCAACTTAGTTAGTGGAGAAGCATCTTAGAGAAGTCTTGGATGAATCTTCTATAGTAGCCCGCCAAGCCCAAGAAACTACGGATCTCGGATGGCGTCTTTGGTGACTTCCATTGCATAACCGCCTCCACCTTCACCGGGTCAACCATAATCCCATCAGGATTCACCACATGAACCAAAAACTGAACTTCGCGCAACCAAAATGCACACTTGGAGAATTTAGCATACAATTTCTCCCTTCTCAACGTCTCTAGAACCTCTCGAATGTGACCGCATGCTCATCTCGCTCTTCGAATAAATCAGGATATCATCAATAAATACAATCACTGATTTATCCAGCATAGGCCGACACACGGTTCATCAGATCCATAAAGCAGCTGGCGCATTGTCAAACAAAGGACATGACAAGAAACTCGTAATGACCATAGCGCGTGCGGAAAGCTGTTTTAGGGATATCTTGTTCCTTCACCTTCAACGATGATAGCCAGACCGAGATCTATTCTTGAAAACCAACTGGCACCCTGAAGCTGGTCGAACAATCATCTATCCTCGGTAAGGGGTAGCGGTTCTTCACTGTCAACATATTCAGTTCGCGGTAGTCAATGCACATCCTCACGCTACCATCCTTCTTCTTTACAATAGGACCGGAGCACCCCCAAGGAGAGATACACTCGGTCTAATGAACCCCTTATCAAGCATCTCGCAATTGCTCCATCAACTCTTTCCTCTCGGTTTGAGCCAACCGATATGGTACCTTGGCAACAGTTGGGCACCCGGTATCAGGTCATCTGAAATTCAATCTCCCTGTCAGGTGGTACTCCTAATAAGTCTTCTCGAAACACATCTGGAAAGTCACACACAACTGGTACATCAGCTAGTTGTGGTGTTTGTGATCCACATCCTTTACATAGCCAAGTAGGCGCTACATCCACGCCTCATCCTTTCCCCGCCACCGCCATTGAGATCACCTTCGGAATCGAGTAACCCGATCACCATAAACCGTTACCAAACTCTGTCAGGCGCTGTCAACCGAACCATCTTCTGCGACACACATGTTCGCCTCGAAATCCGCCACCAATCCATCCCAAAACCAAATCGAAACCACCCAGGTCATCACAAACGGTCTAACAGGAAACTTGTGACCCTCAAGTTCCACATCACACTTCTCTATTATCTCAGAATCCTGGTAGACTTACCTATGGCAGTTTTCTACATCAAAGGGCGCATCAAAACGTCTACTATAACAGGCAACTTAGCACAGAAAGCACAGCAGAAATAAAACTTTACTGCACCGAATCAAATAAACAACAGAAGCTAAAGTCTGGTTCACTAGAAACCGTAAGACACAACTCTGGGTCCGTCCTAGCCTCCTCCTGTGTCATGGTGAACGCCCTGGCGCTCGCCCGGTCCATCATTCCAGTCTTCTTCAACCCTGAAACCCTCAGTCCTCGACTTCTACAATCTCGTCATATGAGAATTTCCCCACAAGTTAAAACATTTGTAGACATGCAACCTTGCAATATGCCCTGTCTTCCACACTTGAAGCACAAGTTGACCCAAACTACATTCCGTAGCTGTGCTCCTTCACACTTGCCACACCTTTTCGAACCCCGCACTTGTGTGACACACGGCGCTATCCACCCGGGCCTTTGTGTTACCCATCGGGGCATCACCCGACCAAACCGTGTTCCAGTCCGTTCCGATCACACCCCACCCTCTTACTTGCTTCAGTCACACCACCTCTCAGACTCATCATACAGCCTCCTGCTAAAATCAACAACCGACCTAAACAGCTTGACAGGGGCGGCGATCATTGCCGACGAACATCTACCACCGGTTAAACCTGAACTGTACCTGTTAGGATCTCAGCCCTTGGTTTAATCGATTGAACAGATATAGCAGCGGAATAGCTCAGAATTAGACAAATTCAAACAAGAACAATTGATATAAAACGATAAAAGAATTTTGTTATAGAGAGAGAAATATCGACAAAAGGAATATTGCATTAAGATTGTCGGCCTCAAAGGCACGATTACAGGTGAGTCATCTTTCCTTATAAAGGAAAGAATGACGTAGGCTGATGTCACCTGAAAGTGACATGTAACCGTTTTATAACTACTGATGTTTAACAACTACTGAAGATGTCAACAACTGACATCTTCTTACAAATGTTCCTAAGTGTTAAACATCTTATTTACAACTACTGAAAAACATAAAACTACTGAAACTACAACAACTGAAGAACAACCTCTTCAGTTGTTTACAAGTACTGAAAAGAAAAATAAACAAACTACTGAAAGGAAAAGAAAACTACTGAAGAAGAAAAACCATCACAACAACTGAAGAAGCCCTCTTCAGCTGTTGTCATCAGCTGTTAACATCAGCTGATGTCTTCAGTACTTGAACATCAGACTTTGTCTTTCAGCTGTTGATCTTCATTTGTCTTCAGTACTTGTTGAAGTCTTCAGACTTTAGATCTTCAGCTGTTGTCTCAGTCTTTGTCTTCAGTACTTCAGACGTACTTCAGCAGTTGTATTCTTCAGACTTTGTAGAACAGCTGATCAGGTCTTCTTCAGCTTTGTGATGTCTTGTGGGACTTAGAGGTTTCTCTGATCAGGCTCATTGGTTCTTTTGGTCCAACAAACTCCCCCTGAACCAATGCAGCCAAAACCTCTAAGTTATTGACGAGTCCCACTTATTTTGGCAGATAGATTGGTCTCTTAATCCTCTTGATCAGATGAGAAGTGACCCTTTTTCAGCACCGGCCTGGGAAGAAGTCTCTGATGATCTGTTTGGCATGATATGGTTGGGAGCTCTGTATTGGGGACTTGGACACCGAGCTGTTGCCCCAACCATGAGATCTACTTCCCGTGTATCAGCCTATATGATTCCCTGGTGTAAGCCCTAAAAACATGATTTGCTCATCCATTGTCAGCACCTCGGGCACACCATCAAATAATCCTTCTCGGCCATACACTTCAGATATGTACTTGGCCTGTTTTCCATTCTTGAGCTCAACCGTGGTTATTTGTCTATAAGCAAACTCATCTGGATGAGTTCCTTCTAAGAGCAGGTTGAGCTCTTCTTGTTTGAAGTTTTCAAGTCGTTGTAAACCAATCCCTTCTTTATAATTTTGTTCTCTAACATCTTTTGAGGTGGTTGTTTGGCTTCATAGGCTTTCTTGAACTCTTCAACAATTTCCCAAGGGGACACTACAAGCACCACAGTGATGTCTTCGTCGACAACTCTCTTCACTTGGCCCTTGTATCTTGAAGGAATTTCTTTCTTGACAATCCGGTGTGCCACCCTAGGATCAGGCCATATCCTTACTCTTTCCCTTTGGTATTGAAAGGTATTAGCAAGGGTGTACAATCTTAATACTTCTTTCTTCATGCTTCATTGAAGAGGATGTAGCATATGCTTTGTCAATGCTTTTCAGCATTTCCTCATCATGTTTTTGCATCTGTTCCTCTTCAATCTTTATCATTACATCATGCATTTGAGAAGCAGGAGTGATGGACATTGGTTTAGCCTTAGGCAAAGTAATGACTGCAGAGAGTGGCAGTCTGTCTTCATCCTCCTCTTCATCTTCATCAGGCCTCAGTACCTTTCTTTTCTTTTGGCTAGGTACATCACTGGCAATGGGTTTAGGGGTAAAGGATTTGGTTTTGTGGGTTGGATGGTTGGTTTAGAGGGTAAAGGGGTTGTTTTAGTGGGTTGTGGAGATAGTGATTTTGAGGATTGAGGCTTTTCAGACTGTTTTAGCATTTTGGCTGTAAGGGAGGCTTTGGTAAATTTTGTCAGTTCTTTTCGATTCCCAACCCCAGCTTCATTCAATACCTCAATCACTAAACCTTTGGAGTTCTTCAGACGAACAAATCTTGGTGGTTATTGCCAAGATGTTGTCCCTGGTCCAGGCCCTTATTTCCATTAGAGATCTTCCCAAGTATTTAGCTATAAATCTGATCATTATCTCCAGCCTTTCTCTTTCTAAGGCATCATAGCTAGCCCATCTTGAATTGATCTCCTCTGTTTCCATCCTTCTGATCTCGGAGTCTAGTTGTTTGATGTCAAAACCCTGCCTATACAACTGCTCAATGATTTTATCCATTGAACGGTTATGGTTGGCGTCAGCTTCTTTCACCATATCCTTCAGCTCCTTCTCCTTCTCAGACTCCTTTTCTTTTGATATGTGACATGAAAGTCTTTTTGACTTTCATTCACTTCAGCTCCCTTCACACTCTCCTTCTCCTTCTCATTTACAACTCAGATTCTTTCGCCTTCTCCCCATCTATCCTCTTCCTTTTCCTTTAACTAACTGACTCTCCCCTTTTGGTTGCATTGGGTGCAAGGGTTTGAGCAGTAGAAAGGGATTTAGTCACCAACTCCTCCACCAAGGGTTGTATTATTGTAGGAAGCCTCTCATCAATGGCTTTGATCACTATATCTGTGATCATGGGAGTGATGAGAGGTAGGGATTTTGAAGGGTAGCAACTGATTGATCAGGATGGTTCTGTTCCTGAGAATCAGTGCCGAAAGCAGAGGCTGGTGGCTTGGAAGTATATACTGGCTCAGTGTGTAGGGGACCTTCAGAAGAAGGTGCCATCTGTGGGTGTATTGTGGTGGCAGATGGACTTGCATCCTGAGACATCTTGGCCAGCAGCTCTTTGAGTCTGCTAACCTCATCCTCTAGAATGGTGTTTTGAGCAACTACATCATAGAAGAAGCTCAGGTCATCATCAGTTGTGACTGAATCACCTGACCTCCTGACAAAGTCAGAATGAACATGCCTTGAGTGTAGATCAATTATAGCATGTGCCCCTTGTTCTCGGTTCTGGGGACTTCCAGCCTCAGGACTATGTCCTTCATCAGCTGTTGCCACTGGTGAGGACTTAGAGATGTTACCAACTGCATCCTGGTCATTTGCTGAGTCAGGAGCAGTGGCAGCCTCACCAGAAGTTCGCACCTCCTTATCTACACTAGAAGATGGAACATGATAACCCCTGTGCTGTGGGTTGACAGAAGCATTGTGATCCTCCCCTCAGGTGTTGAGGTTATCCCAGTAGTAATTGGTGTCTGGGTGGGGGGTGAGGAATGCAACTGCGTCAGCACTTTTGCAACAATGATAGTAGGGCTTTGAGGGGCGGTTGCATCAGGAGAGGGTGTGGAAGCAGTGTGCACCCGGGACAGTGGTGCTCTTCAATGGTAATCCCCTCAAGTGAGGAGGATCCCAGCATTGTGGCTTCCCTTTGAGTGGTTGCTTCAGGTTCCTTTTGAGAGGAAACCTGAGCGGCTTCAGTTGGTGGAGTCACAGTCTCTACTGGGGGGTTATTTCCAGCAGAGATAACCTGCGTTGGTGCAGCAGGAGCATCCACAGGGGACTCAATTCCCTGAGTAGCTTTCTTAGGCTTCTTCTTTGTGGGTTTGGAGGGGACTTTGGATGTGGAGGTGGAGGCTGTGGGTTCCAGCTGCGTGGGTTTGCGCAGCTTGGCAGCCTGTTTGAGAGTTTGGTCAGTGTTGTGTCGGGAGTATACCTCCGGCAATACAGCCAAAGCAGGGACTCCCAGACCAACTAGTCCCTCAGCAGAAAGCTGATTCTCTATTATGGCCATTATAAACCGAGGATATAGTATCCAACGGTTAGAAAGTGGTTTTGTGGCCATATCCTTGAGTTCAAGAAAAATTATTTCAGAAAAGTTTAGTGGTTCTTGTTCAAGGATAGAGAACAATACCTGTTGCCATCTGGAAGACAGTTGATCCCAAGAGGAAGTCTTCGGAGCCAGGCAAACATTTACCATATGAAATAATAATCGTTCAGCATCTGGAAAATGTTTCTTCAGGATTGTTGAAGCACTAAGATCACCCTGATATCCATGTTGTCCAAAGGAAAGATCAAGTTGGCGCTTAGGATATCCAACAGGGTAGGCAGCATCATCTAACAGTAATATTTGGCGGATGGTAGCAGTAGAGATGACCACCTTATGCGAGTTGATAGATGAAGGATAGATTCTCCATTAACGGTCGCATTCATCCAGAACTGACGTAGCGAATCGGCATAAATGATTGGATTTAAAAGGAAAGCCGTTTTTAGTGGGGATTGGACCATAAGATCTATAGCATTTTCAAATTTGGTCCAGAAGGGCGATTTTGTAAGGTACGCGACACAGTTGTGTCGAGGTTTGAGTTGCATGGTCGCCATTAATGAAGGTGAAAGGTTTTCAGAGCTTTTGAAAAGTTAGGTCGTGAAAGAATGAAAAACTCTGAAAGAGGGATCAGGTATATATAGGGTACGGGTTATGAAACGACTGAAGGTTTTGGTGTTAGTCATCAGTATTTGAAGCTACTGATGACGTGGTATTAACTTTCAGAAGTTTGAAACGACTGATGGTATTGGTGTGGTCAGCAGTTATAAAACAACTGAAGACATGGTGTTTACTATCAGACGTTGAAACAACTGAAGTCTCTGATTTAGGCATCAGTAGTTTTAAAAACTACTGAAGACAAGTTGGACTTCAGATGTTGAAACAACTGAGGACTTGGTATTAGTCATCAGTAGTTGTGAAACTACTGAAGACCGTGGTTTTGCCATCAGTTGTTGTAAACAACTGAAGACTTGGTGTTAGTCATCAGTAGTTGTGAAACTACTGAAGACATGGTATTGCTTCAGTTGTTTAAAGAAACAGCAGTTTGTGAACTACTGAAGAGAGAGTACTCATCAGTAGTTGTCGTCAATTCATAGCCTTTCAGCTGTTTCATACTGTCCTCAACACTTACTCATCAGCTTTTAGCTGTTTTCAGTTGTTTCATAGGACATCAGTACTTATCTGTTTCTACTGATTTCAGTAGTTGTAACTACATCAGTAGTGTAGAACAGATAAAGTACAGTACTTAAAGCATTTAGCCTTCAGTAGTTATAAAAACTACTGAGGGTAAAATAACTCATCAGTACTTATATGTGACATGGTTACCAATGATCATCAGTAATTACTGAGATCATCAGTAGTTGTCACTTATTCTAGCTGCAGCATACCAAGCCTTAACACCAGGTTGTGGAAAGTTGAACTATCCAAAGGCTTAGTAAAAATGTCTGCAAGCTCATCAGCACTAGGCACAAACATAGGATTAATTAGACCCTTTTCAAAACAATCTCTTATAAAATGATGTCTAATTTCTATATGTTTGGTCCTAGAGTGCTGGACAGGATTTTTGACAATGCAAAGAGCTGAAGCACTATCCATTAATAATGGAGTCTTAGTCTCTGTAATGCCATAATCCAAAAGTTGATTCTGAAGCCAGAGTATTTGGGATGTACAACTTGCAGCAGCAATGTACTCGGCTTCAGCAGTGGATGTAGCAACAGATGTTTGTTCTTACTCTGCCAAGAAATCAAACAGTTGCCTAGGAATTGGCATCCACCAGAAGTTGATTCCTGGTCAACTTACATCCTGCATAGTCACTATCAGAGAAGCAAGCAAATAATTGCAAGAATGTCCAGTGGAATACCATAAGCCTAGAGATTGTGTGCCTTGCAGATATCTAAAGATCCTCTTGACTGCAATCAGATGAGACTCCTTAGGTGCAGCCTGAAATCTAGCACAAACACATGTAGCAAACATAATATCTGGTCTAGAAGCTGTTAAATACATCAAGGAACCAATCATACATCTGTAAAGGGTTTCATCAACACCTTTACCTTTCTGATCAACATCCAATTGTGTGGTGTTGCACATGGGAGTAGAACAAGGATTTACAGTTTTGTAAATCAAACTTATTCAAAAGATCTTTTGTGTATTTAGACTGATGAATGAAAATTCCATCAGCTTTTTGTTTGATTTGCAAACCTAGAAAGAACTGTAATTCTCCCATTGCACTCATTTCAAACTTCTGTTGCATTAAGGTTTGGAAATCCTCACACAATTGGGGATCAGAGGATGCAAATATAATATCATCAACATAAATTTGAACAAGTAGCTTATGCTGATCCACCTTCTTAATAAATAAAGTTTTATCTATGGAGCCTCTAGTGAAATTATTCTGTAGAAGAAAGTTTGATAAGGTCTCATACCAAGCTCTAGGTGCTTGTTTCAACCCATAAAGAGCTTTATCAAGCTTATATACCCATTCTGGGTGCTTATTATCCTCAAAGCCTGGTGGTTGACACACATAAACTTCTTCTTTTATTGTACCATATAGAAAAGCACTTTTGACATCCATTTGGAAAACTTTAAGATTGTGGAGTGCAGCATAGGCTAAAAACAATCTAATTGCCTCCAGTCTGGCTACAGGGGCAAAGGTTTCATCATAATCAATACCTTCTTCTTGTGCAAACCCCTGCACAACCAGTCTGGCCTTGTTCTTAACAATTAGCCCATTTTCATCAGTTTTATTCCTAAACACCCATTTAGTGCCTATTGCACACTTACCTGGGGGTAGAGGAACAAGCTCCCACACTTGCTGTTTCTTGAACTGAAGAAGCTCAAGCTGCATGGCTTCAACCCATCCATTGTCCCTCAAAGCAACATGATAGTTCTTCGGCTCTAGCTGACTGATGAAGAGAGCATAGAAGCAGAAATTGGACAACTGGCTTCTGGTTGAGACACCAGCATTGATATCACCAAGGATTTGAGATATTGGGTGATTTTTCAGCTCTTGGTAAACAATCAAATCTGTGCAAGTGTTTGTAGGGTCTTCAGCAGCAGCAGATGTTGATGCAGATTCTTGAAACATGAAGATGGTGGCAACTCAAATGAAGGATGAGGATGAGAAATCTCATCAGCATTTGTTGTGGATGGTGCGGCTGGAGCTACAGGAGCATCAGGTTTAGAGGACTCAGGCAGTTGATCACTAAACCTGAAGAGGTGATTACTACTATCATCATCATCTTCAGTAGTAACACCAGGTGGTGAACTGTTGACAGGAGCAACAGCAGGAGATTGATAAGGAACATATTGCAGTATGTCCAAATCAAAGAGCTCCACAGGGCTTTGTGGAATCTTGTCCTTTGGAGATTCATTGAACTTGACATGTAAAGTCTCTTCAACCATCTTTGTTCTGCAGTTGAAGACTCTGTATGCCTTGCAAGTTGATGAATAACCAACAAATACCCTGCATCCACCTTAGGATCAAATTTCTGGAGCTGATCCTTTGTGTTGAGAATGAAACAGGGACACCCAAATGCTCTAAAAAATGAAATGAGAGGGGCCAAATGATGTAGAACTTCATATGGAGTCTTCATCAACCTCTGATTTATTAGCACTCTATTCTGCACATAGCATGCTGTGTTGACAGCTTCAGCCCAAAAGGTCAATGGCAGTCCAGAATCAGCCAACATAGACCTTGCAGCTTCAATGAGGGTCCTGTTCTTTCTCTCCACAACTCCATTCTGTTCAGGAGTTCTTGGAATACTAAACTGTCTCTTTATTCCCTTGGAAAGGTAGAATTCATCAAGTGTATTGTTCCTGAATTCTGTTCCATTATCACTTCTAATACACTTGACTGAGAGGGAATACTGCTTCTCAGCATACAACACAAAGTTTATGATCTTCTGTGCAGCTTCATCCTTTGAATGTAGAAAGAAAGTCCATACAAATCTGGAGTAATCATCCACAATTACCAGACAGTATTTTTTTGTGCCATGCTCATCACTCTCACAGGACCAAAGAGATCCATGTGAAGAAGTTGTAAGCAGGCAGTGGACTTTGGTTCTTCAATAGGTGGAAATGAAACCTTGTGCTGTTTTCCTTTCAAACAAGCAGTGCAGTTGTTTTCACACTTGAACTCCTTCATAGGCATTCCCCTTACTAAACTATGGTGTATCAGCTGATTCATGTTCTTGAAATTAACATGTCCCAGCCTTCTATGCCATAGATTAGATTCTTGAGGAGAGGCCTTGGAAAATAGGCAAGGATGGCCTTTGAGATCAATTTTCTTGGAAAGATCTAAGGCATACACTCTTCCTGTCCTGTTGGCCTTCAGGAGAGTGTGAGCATCCAATACCTTGTCAATCAAACTCAGAACTTTGGATGACAGAATCCTGCAGTTCTGGCTTGTGAAAAGGGCAACATGGCCTTTGTCACACAATTGACTGACACTCAAAAGATTATACTTGAGATTTTCCACATGGTTGACATCATCAAACTTTATTTCCCCATTGGAAACAAAGCCCTTCCCGATGATGTAACCTCTTGCATCATTGCCAAAAGAAACAAATCCCTTCCTTCCTGGAGAGTAGTCATTAAGAAGTGAGTTGTTCCCAGTCATATGCATAGATCCCCCACTGTCTACATACCAGATGCTACTTTGGCATGTTGAAGAAACCTGCATAAATAAACAATCAGTTAGTTTTGGAGACCCAAACCTTTTTGTTTTGGGCCTGGTCTCATCAACAGATGGTAAACTAACAGGTTTATTGGACACAATAGCTTGAGGTGAAGGAGATGGTGTAGAAGAGGAATCCTTCGGCTTGGATCTCCTTTTCTGGGGTTTCAACACAGGGCCATCAAGTTGGTTAACTCTTCCAACAGATGTTGAACCATCATTACCAGCTGTGTCTGATTCTGGGAGAGAGCTTTCAGCTCTTCAGACACATTGGTATTGGTGTTTGATGATGAGTTCTTGTGTTGCACCATCTTCTTTTGAGCAACCTCAGCTATTGCCTGTTGCACTCCTTCCTTTTAGATTTCTTTTTGGTACATAGGAGTAACAGGATTTGATGCTGCTGGTACAAACTTGGACTCAAACTCAGTTTCATTTTAGCCAAATTTTCTTTAATTTTCTCTTTTGTTTGAGTTTGGATCCCTTTTTGTACCAACAATCATCTGTGAGATGATTGAATAGACCACATATTTCACATGGTTTCTTCTTCATCTTCTGTTGATCATCAACTAAAGAAGATGAAACTACTGAAGACTTGCTCTTCAGCAGTTTAGAAGCACTTTTTGCCTTCTTGTCAACTTCCTTAGTAGGCTTCAAATCCTTCCTACTGACAGTTTTCTTCTCTTCAGTGCTGTCAGTCATTAGGATTTGAACTCCAGATGTTATCCCCTGCTCAGTACCCTCAACTTCTAGGGATAACACTTGGGTTGATCAACTCATTGATCATGTGAGTGTCAGCAGTTGAACCATCAATATCAGCTGATAGGTTCACAGAGGGATTACTACTGACTTCAACTACTGATGGTGCTTTATCAAGTAGTGAATCACATGATGAGGTGGATTGGTCATTACTTTCTCCATCAGATTCGCTCCTGCTCTTGAAGCAAAAACTGTAGGAGGAGCAGTGTGATTATAACCAATTCCAAACTTCACATTGGAAGCTGTTTGCTTACTAAGAAGCATTTCAAAGCCCTTGCAAGATTGTACCATCGATCACACTCTACCTGGGTGACAGCAAGAGTATCTTTGAGGTCTTTGTACTTCTCTAAGAGTACATCCTCCCTAGCCTTATCATCAGAAATTTGGCATTTTAATTTGTAAATCTCATCAGTTTTCTCTTTTAGCACAGACTCAAACTCAGCTTTATTTTTGGAAATTGTTTGTTCTAGCTCTACATTTTTATTGATTAAAGCCACATTTGCTTCTCTAATAGAGGCAAATGCTGCTATGCAAGTTTCAGAACATAATTTGGCCTTAGCCTCAGAGGATACCTGTGATACCTGTGTTGAAGAGGTATTTGAGGATGATCCATCAGAGGATTCCAAAGCCATGAGAGCTAGATTTCCAAAAGGATGCTCACCACCATGTTGACCAGCACCTGAGAACAGTTGTTCATTACCAGACACATCATCTGGTAAACTGCTCCAGTCAACAACTCCTGGTGTGAAGAAGCTGTGTTGTTGAAGTTGATTAGGTTGATGAGATTGGGATGGTTGAGGCTCAGGGAGTGCATGTGGTTGCTGAGCAGTGGGTGCTTGAACCTGGCCTGGTTGTGGCATGTAATAGCAGGGGTATGGATATGGCATTGGCCCCTGTGGAACAAAATATGCAGGAGATTGTGGTTGATGATGATAACCAGAATTGACAGGTTGTTGCCCTCTGTTTTGTTGACTATTGCCAGGGAAAGTCACAAAAGGTGCAGGAGAGTTAGATCCAGATGATCTACATTCTCTTGCAAAGTGCCCAAGCCTGTGGCATTTATGGCACTTCAACTTACTCTTGTCAAAACCAACTTTGGTTTTGCCAGAGAGTCCTGGGAATTTCCTTCCAGTTCTTTTGTAGAACTTCTGAGATCTGATATTTATCAAGGCCATTTGGCTCAAAATATCCATCTCTTCTAAGTCATCATCAGCAATCCCTTGAGATCATCCATGATGAAACATAGATTGTCACTATTACTACCAGCAGAATAACTATCAACACTCACAAAGGCAGGCTCAGAAGTGTTTGTAGAGAAATCAATATGCTCATCATACTGGCTTTCAGATGACGCATATTCTGACTCTTGATGTCCAATCAGGGCAGTGTTCCCTTGGACAAAATCCTCAGTGAGCTTGCCAGATGAAACCAATTTCCTTTTCTGCTCTATCTCTCTCTCGAATGTAAGCAGTTTCCCATGAAGTTGGGTGAGAGATAGGCGATCAACATCAGCATTTGAGCGTAGAACAATGGTATATGTGTTCCATCTCTCAGGCAGTGATCTTAAAAATCTATGGTTCATCTGACTCCTGGTATATTCATGTTTAACCATTTTCAATTCAGAGATTAAACATGAAAACCGCTCAAATTGTTGAGTCAGAGTCTCACCCTTTCTATGAGAGAAAGTCTCATATTGTTGGGCGAGGATTTCCCTGTTGTTTGCTAAAACCTCATCAGTACCACCAAATTGTTCTTTGATGGCATTCCAGAGGTCATGAGCAGACTCACAATGCAGAAGCCCAGAGTAAATCTCATTAGGAATAGCCATAGCCAAAATTCCATGGGCTTTTGCATCGATTTCAAACAACTTCTTGTCCTCATCGGAGTATTGCTCCTTCTTCTTTGGAACCAACTGGTTTGTTTCCGGATCATTCACCATTGGCTTATGTGGTCCATGTACCACAGATGTCCAACAACCTGAGCTATTGACAGACAGGTGATGGAGCAATCTCTCTGCCAAATGTTATACTCATTCCTCACCAAGATCGGAGGCTTGGTAGAGGATCCAGTATTGAAAGGATCATTAGAAGAAGTAGTCATTGTGGAAAATCAGACAGATTCAAGTAAAATCACAATAAATTTAGCTCAAAACACACAGAACCTCAAATAAAACGGCCAGAAGCGATACACTCTCAATCTCTATAACAGATCCTTGCGAATTTGCTAATTCGATTAAACTTAGAGCGATTGAACAGTTTCAATGATCAATTGTTAGATCGATCAATGATTAACCTGCTCTGATACCATTTGTTAGGATCTCAGCCCTTGGTTTAATCGATTGAACAGATATAGCAGCGGAATAGCTCAGAATTAGACAAATTCAAACAAGAACAATTGATATAAAACGATAAAAGAATTTTGTTATAGAGAGAGAAATATCCGACAAAAGGAATATTGCATTAAGATTGTCGGCCTCAAAGGCACGATTACAGGTGAGTCATCTTTCTTATAAAGGAAAGAATGACGTAGCTGATGTCACCTGAAAGTGACATGTAACCGTTTTATAACTACTGATGTTTAACAACTACTGAAGATGTCAACAACTGACATCTTCTTACAAATGTTCCTAAGTGTTAAACATCTCATTTACAACTACTGAAAAACATAAAACTACTGAAACTACAACAACTGAAGAACAACCTCTTCAGTTGTTTACAAGTACTGAAAAGAAAAATAAACAAACTACTGAAAGGAAAAGAAAACTACTGAAGAAGAAAAACCATCACAACAACTGAAGAAGCCTCTTCAGCTGTTGTCATCAGCTGTTAACATCAGCTGATGTCTTCAGTACTTGAACATCAGACTTTGTCTTTCAGCTGTTGATCTTCAGTCTTTGTCTTCAGTACTTGTTGAAGTCTTCAGACTTTAGATCTTCAGCTGTTGTCTCAGTCTTTGTCTTCAGTACTTCAGACGTACTTCAGCAGTTGTATTCTTCAGACTTTGTAGAACAGCTGATCAGGTCTTCTTCAGCTGTTGTGATGTCTGTGGGACTTAGAGGTTTCTCTGATCAGGCTCATTGGTTCTTTTGGTCCAACAGTACCTCCTTAATTTTCGAGACAGAGGCGTCACATGATCAGCCAAGCCGTGCCATTTCATAAACTTGGTGGATACTGCTGGTTGTGTCATGGTTCCAGCCTCCAAGTTAAACTCCCTTTCCAACTTATCCCTTATCTGTGAGGACGGACTCATCAATCCCATCTTCTCAAATTGGGCCATTCATTCTCCCCGTTCGCCCCAAGTACCTTCTGCTGGACATGTATCACAAAACCAGAGCTGAATCCACAAAAAGGTGGGTAGCAAACTTCACTTTTGGTTCCTCTCGACACTCGCTGCATATCGAGAAAAGCTTCCATTTCCATCACCACAGGGTGAGCAGCTGCAGCGGTGCCGTTTCCATAAAAGTAGGGGGCTTGCATCTCATAAAAGCCCCATAATTACCATCCTCGTGCGTTTCATGCACAGGCTCTTCATCCTCCTCATCATCATCAGATAGAACCGTTTCCGGCTCTGGTTTTAACGTTCACCAGAGGATCTGGTTTCATTTCTTTTCTTTCCCCTTCTCCTACAACCTAATAACTTCGGTCACCACAGACGGTAAGATCGTCTGCATGACCTGATGTACTTCTTTACAACAGCCTCTTTTAATTAGGCTCTCAGATTGGCGCTTCGTCCGCACCCTCGGATGAGGGATCTCTTGTTCTTCATAACCACCCTCTCAACTCGGGTCTCCATCTTGGGTCGCGGTTCACACGTGACCTCCAACATAGAAGCTTTCGAAGATATACCTCCGGCCATCACACGCACACTGAAGATTCAAAACAAAACGGTCATTCAAGGAAACAACTCAGTTTATGTCAAGTATAGAAGTCCCTAATTACAGTGGCCAGTTGTGATTAGCCACTTACTTTACTCTTCATACCCCAAGTATACCTGTCCTGACTACATCAGTATTTAAATCTACATATAACATAACACATACCATGGCACATAAAACCGGTTACATTAGGAAAATACCTGATGGACGCAGCTACTCAGATGGCCACCCATTCCCATCGTCACATTCTCAGTTAAGATTAGGTTATTCTGAAAAATTACCCATTTCACTTAAACTTTGGCTCTGATACCACTTGTAAGGCCCCGTTCCCGGGACGCTACAGTTGGGTTTCTCATCGCATATAAAACATATAATTACATTAGTATTTAACAAATCGCAGCGGAAAACTAAAACAAACTTTCATTTCCTTGTAAAGCTTTTGCAAACTAATACCACATTCTTACAAAAAATCGTTTGTTCGCATTACAATGCAAAACACATATAAAAGAATGCCATCCCAAAAGAGCTGAGTAGTCGCCCGTGCCATCCTCAGCAATCTACTGCCAACTAGAAACCATCAAAGTTAGCGTTGCTGAGTGAGTTCTAGTTTTATAAATAAAACATACTTTACTTTCATATAAAACCGTTCGTACTTTTACATGATCACACATCATACGTACACATAGATAGTATCATTACTTATTCTTCCTTCATTCGTTCATTCCTTCTTCAACTTACTTGCTGCATCGGAATCATCCCGAACCAATACCATGTGCTACACCACGGTTTAGTCGTAGCTACCGGGCCGGAAGTCAAGAATGACAGCTAAACGTATCCGCGGTACTAGAGTAACCGTCAGTCTTAGCTATTGGGCCGAAGTCAACGAATGACAGCTAAAGTATGCCACAGTACTAGGGGGTGAGCGGTAGAGGTCCTACATTTGGGGTCAATCACCAAGAGGGACCCCGTATCCGATGGGTGCAAGACGTTCATCGTTCATCATGTCCTCTTCCTTTATCTTTCACTTACGTTACATAATACTGTCATTCATCATAACAAGTAAAGCACAGGAAAGATTTATACATCGCATAAGGAACATAAACATGCATCAACATCACATCATGCATCGCAACATCATACATAACTAACATACAACATCATCACCCATCATCATGCCACATCATGCTTCTAAAACCTCGATCATCATCTTAAGAAAACTCTTATGGGAACCTTTACATCAACACTTACCTCTGCACTTTCCCCCCGAAAGTCAGAAGTTAATCTACACCTTCCTCGGGTCAAAGCCCTATTCGGGCGTATGGACACCATCAGTCGCATGGCCTCCATGCGCTGAACATCATGCGATTGAACTAATGCGGATGAACACCTATGCGAATGAACATCCAGTCGTGCGAATGGACCCTCAGTCGCATGACCCCCATGCGATGGCCCTCCAGTCATGCGAATGAACCCCAATCGTGAGTGGACCCCAAGTGCCACCCTAATCGGCCGTATGGCCTCCATTCGGCCTCCAGTCGGTCGCCTAGCCCTAACTGATGCAGAATGCAGTTCAACCCGACTGCAGCCGAGGGTTTTCGGACTCCAAACTCATCTAAACCATTTTAAGCCTAAATCGACCATCCTAAACCTAGGGATGCATACCAAACATCATTCAAGCACAACCAAGCAAGAAATCAAGTCACAATCGCGTCATACACATACACACACGCATACATACGGGTTTTCACCCAAAACACGAAAAAGAGTTTTCAGATGATTCCAGCCCCAAAATCGTTTGAAAACAAGTAAAAGAGGGGTCCTAGAACTCACCTAAACGAGCACAATGACAAGAGCTTCGATTCGGCTTGCTTCACGACGATTTTGGCGACCCGAATCGACCCGAACCAACACTTTTTCCTCTTTTTCTCCTCTTCTTTCTCTCTCTCTCCTTTACGAAGCTGAAATGTGGATGTGGGGAGAGTGGGCTGCCCTCTCCTACATATATCACCACATTTCCCAACTTTGCTTCGTTGGCGGGTTTGGTCCCTCGAATTTGGACTTTATTTTCTTTTCTTTCTTCACCGGCTTCAAAATAATAAATATCCGGTGTTACAGATGATGCTGTGCAAAAGAAACTTTCTGCGTTACAAACCCCTGCCACCAATGCATCCAAAAAGGGGGAGAGTACCGCAGTGAAAGAAAAGAAAAGAAAAAGAACTGAGGATGAGAAGGCACAAGAGAAAACCCAGGAGTTGGAAAAGAGAAAGGAGCAACAACTGATCACTTACAAAAGAAAGAAAAGTGCTGGTGATCAATCGAATGCTGAAGAAAAATCCTGGGAACAGCTGGTAAATGATGCAAATGATACACACAGCCGATCCATGGACAAATCATTGAGCAACTATTCAATCAAGGATTTAATACAGCCACATTAGATAGTGAGATCAGGAGGTTGAAAGTAGAGGAAATTCAAAACAGATGGGCTGGATATGATGTGCTGGAGAAAGAGTGATTGGAGATCATGATTCGATTCATTGCCAAATACTTAGGAAGATCACTGATGGAGATTCGCTCATGGACCAGAGACAGCATTCTGGCTATAGCCACCAGAATCTGTTTGTCTGAGCAATTTCATAAGGGGATAATCATTGAAGCACTTGATAAGGCTGGGGCTGGAAAAAGGTTTGAAATGGCAAGACTCATAAAAGCCAAACTCATAACCAAAATGCTTGAACAACCTTCCCAATCACCCACTCAAAAACAGCCTACCCCTCAAATCTCCAAACCAAACTCAAAACCAAATCCAAAATCCTCTACCTTCAAAACCAATCCCTTTACCACAAAAACCAACCCAACCATCATCCAGTGATGCACCTAGAAGGAGGAGAAGGGTGCTGAGGACAGAAGAAGATGAAGAAGAAGAGGATGAAGATGATAGTCTGCCACTCTCTGCTGTTCTAAAGCTACCAGAACCCAGGAATCAACTCAAGATCACACCTGACTCTCAAAGGGAAACGGTTAGAGTCAAAATAGAAGATGAAGAACAGCAAAAGCAGCACGATGAGCAACTACTGAAGATGGTTGATAAGGAATTTCCTCAGTCATCATCTATACAAGCCATGAAATGGCATGCTCAGAGGCTGTACACTCTCAGACACACATTTCAGTATCAGAAGGAGAGAGTGAGAGTATGGCCAGACCCCAAGGTGAGTTCTAGAATCCACAAAAGATCCATTCCACATAGATACAATGGCCAGGTTAGAAAAACAATAGACTCTACAATCATGTTGGCCATTGTAGTCTCACCATGAGAAATAATCGATGAATTCAAGAAGGCTCATAATCAAAAATGACCCCTCAAGCCTTACTGGAAAACAAGATGATCAAAAAGGGGTTATTATATAGAAGCTTGAAGACATTAAGAAGAATGAGCTCCAGTTACTCGTTGAGGGCACTCATCCTGATGAATTTGTCTATAGGGAGGTAACTTCTATGGAGTTGAAGAATGGCAGGACTGTGAAGTACTTATCTGAGTACTATGGTCCAGAGTTCTTCTTTGAAGGAGGAGTAGAAGAACTCTCCAAGGAGGAACAGGTTGTTCTCCTTGAGGCCTATGTTCGAGAGTCATACAGAATCATAATGGGGAAGTAGATCTCATGAATGGGATAACAACTCTGTGTCCAGTTCCCCAAAACAGAGTTCCCATTCATACCTTGGCAAACAGATCTTTGAGATTTCTTCCCAGGCCAGTGCTTATATGGGTCATCTTCTCTACTGATCAAGAAGGAAAAAGACCAACCATTTTGCCAACAATAAGTGGGAAAATAAATCAATTAGAGGTTTTGGCTGCATTGGTTCAGGGGGAGTTTGTTGGACCAAAAGAACCAATGAGCCAAGATCAGAAAACCTCTAAGTCCCACATGATATCACAACAACTGCTGAAGGCTTCATCAGCAGTTCGACAAGTGCTGAAGACTTCAACAGCTGAAGATCAAGTACTGAAGACTTCAACAGCTGAAGACTAAAGTGCTGAAGCTCAACAGCTGAAGAACACAAGTGCTGAAGCTGTACAGCTGAAGAACACAAGTGCTGAAGCTGAAGACCTAGTACTGAAGTACAACAGCTGAAGAGTCTACAAGTGCTGAAGATCAACAACTGGTGTACAAAGTCTGAAGACAAAGACTGAAGACATCAGCTGATGATATCTACTGAAGTCATCAGCTGATGAAACGTCTAAAGTTCAAGTCTGAAGACCAAGTACTGAAGTTTCAGCAGTTTGTCACAACAGCTGAAGAGTACTTCTTCAATAGTTGTGATATCAGTAGTTTTATGTTTTTATTTTCAGTAGTTTTGTAAAACGACTGAAGAGCTTGTTCTTCAGTCGTTATAGTATCGGTAGTTTTATGTTTTTCAGTAGTTGTAGTAACTGATAACACTTAGCATTTTTGTAGAAGATGTCAGCTGTTTTCACATCTTCAGTAGTTGTGTTTCAGTTGGAATAATTCTGTTAGATGTCACTATCAAGTGACATCAGCACACGTCACATCTCTTATATAAGAGATGTCGACCTAATTGTAAGTGTGACATTCCGTTACCACGAAAGCGAATATTGAATGAAATATATTTGCAGAATTCTCTCTATCTATAACCGTTTTTGTTCTTCATTGAATATCTTTTCGTTCTTGTGAATTGGCTAATTCATTGTTAGAATTCCGCTGCTATACTCTCTAATCAGTCGAACGTAGATCACTGATCCTAACAGTTGTCACAACAGCTGAAGAGGTCTTCTTCAGTATTTGTGACGGTTTTCTCTCAGTAGTTTTATGTTTTTCTTTTCAGTAGTTTTGTAAACAACTGAAGAGCTTGTTCTTCAGTCGTTGTAGTTTCAGTAGTTTCGTATCAGTAGTTTTATGTTTTATACTTAGCACTCTGATATGTTCTCAGTAGTTGTGAACATTTCAGTAGTTTGTTAAGTTTTAGTTATTTTTGTAATAAATCTGCCAGATGTCACTATCCCGTGATATCAGTAGTGATTGCACTCTATATAAGGAGTGTCAACCTAATTGTAATTAGTGAATGATTGAGCAGAAACATTTGATATTATTGAAACATTCCTTTTCACAGAAATATATTCTCTCGTTACAACCTTATTTGTTCTTAATGCATACGAATATCAAATTCTTGCTATAATTTGTCTAATTCTTGTTCTTATTCCGCTGCGTTACACTCTAATCCATCAAACTTGAGATCACTGATCCTGTCAAATGGTATCAGAGTAGGTTAATCATTGATCGATCTAATAATTGATCATTGAAACTGCTATCCAAGATCCATGTTTGATTGAATTAGCATTTTTGCAAGAAACGGTTATAGAGATTGAATTTTCTATGTTTTTGGTCATTCATCCTGAGATTTATTCTTAGTTTTCATTGAGTCTGTTGTGGTCTGTGTAAAATCTTTTAAAAGCTTGAATTAAATTGTATTTGGACCTAAAATGACTACTCCTTCCAATGATCCTCATAATACTGGTTCCTCAACCAAGCCTCCGATGCTGGTTAGGAATGAGTACAACATATGGCAACGACGAATGCTCCATCACCTGTCTGTTAACAGCTTAGGTTGTTGGACATCAGTGGTACATGGTCCACACAAGCCTATGGTGAATAACCCGGAAACCAATCAAATGGTTCCGAAGAGGAGGGAGCAATACTCAGATAAGGATAAGAATTGTTTGAGATTGATGCTAAAGCCCATGGAATTCTGGCCATGGCACTGCCCAATGAAATCTATTATGGGCTAATGCATTATGAAACTGCCCATGACCTCTGGAATGCCTTGAATGAACAATTTGGAGGAACAGATGAGGTCTTGGCAAATAATAGGGAAATCCTTGCCCAACAATATGAGACATTCTCTCATAGGAAAGGTGAGACACTGACTCAACAGTTTGAGCGGTTCTCTTGTTTGATCTCTGAATTAAAAATGGTCAAACATGAGTACACAAATAGCCAGATGAATAACAGATTTCTTAGATCACTGCCTGAGAGATGGGACACATATACTATTGTCCTACGCTCCAGTGCAAATTTGGACAAACTATCTCTCACCCAACTCCAGGGAAATTGCTCACATTTGAGAGAGAGATAGAACAGAAATGAAAACTGTCATCATCTCGAAAGCTCACTCATGATTTGTACCGGGGAAACACTGCCTTGGTAAGTCATGAGTCACAGTATGCAGGATCAGAATGCCACTATGATGAGCATATTGATTTCACCTCAAAACAATTCTAATCATGCCTTGTGAGTGTTGATTGTCATTCTGGTAATAATAGTGACAATCTATGCTTTATCATGGATGATTTGAAGGGCATTGCTGATGATGATTTAGAAGAGATGGATATTTTGAGCCAAATGGCCTTGATCAATATCAGATCTCAGAAATTCTACGAGAGAACTGGCAGGAAATTTCCTGGACTCTCTGACAAAACCAAAGTTGGTTTTGACAAGAGCAAGTTGAAGTGTCACAAATGCTACAGGCTTGGACACTTTGCAAGAGAGTGTAGATCAACTGGATCTAACACTTCTGCACCCTTTTGACTTTTCCAAATAACAATTCACAATCCAAAGGGCAACATTCTGCCGGTTCTAGTCATCCATCACACCCTCATTCTCCTGCATATTTTGTTCCTCAGGGTCAAATGCCATATCCTTATCCTTGCTATTATATGCCAGAGTCAAATCAAGTTCAAGCTCCTATAGTACCACAATCTCATGCACTACCAGAACCTCAACCATCTCCATCTCAATCACAACCTCATCACAGCTTCTTCACACCTGGAGTCGTTGACTGGATTAGCTTACCTGATAACTTGTCTGGTCACACTGAGCAATACTATGCTGGTGCTAGTCAACATGGTGGTGAACACCCTTTTGGAAATCTTGCTCTCATGGCCCTGGAGTCTACTGAGGGTTCCTGTTCAAATGCATCATCTTCACAGGTAACTCAGGTATCTTCAGAGGCTAAAGCCAAGTTATGTTCTGAATCATGCATAGCTGCCTTTGTCACTATTAGAGAGGCAAATATAGCATTAATAAATCAAAAAATTGAGTTTGAGAAAACCATTTTCAAAAGAAAAGCTGAGTATGAGTTTGCTCTTAACAGTAATAGTGATGAGATTTATAAGCTTAAATGCCAATTAAATGATGAAAAGGCCAAGCTAGAGGTTATTCTAGAAGACCACAGGAGTCTCAAAGAAAAACTTACAGTGACCCAAGTTGAGTGTGAACGCTGGGTCTCATCATGCAGGGGATTTGAAATGCTTCTTAGCAAGCAAACTACTTCAAATGTGAAGTTTGGCATTGGTTACAACCATACTGCTCCACCAACAGACTTTACTCCTAACTCCATAGTTAAGTCTGAAAGTGAAAGCAATCTCCAAACCACATTATCGTGTGAGTCATTCTCCAATGATAATCTAAGATCAGAGAATGAAACCAGTGTTAAGATCTCAACAAATAAATTGACTGATGGTCTAACTACTGAGACTCATATGAAGCTGAGTACTTCAGATGTTGTTCCTCAATGTACCCCAAGTACTGAAAGAGACCCAACATTTGAAAAGCATTTCAAATGAGTTGAAATACAAGGACTAACAACTGCTGAGGAATCCATCAAAAAGTCTATTAGGACGGATGGAAAACAGTTGAATTACCAGTCTTCAGCTGTTACAAATCCTTTAGTACCTAGTACAGATAGGAGGAAAGTACTAAAGATCACACCTTCAGTAGTTTCCACTTGAGCAGTAAAGATATCCAAGATGAAGAATAAACCATGTGAAATTTATGGTAAATTCAATCATCTATCTCATGAATGTTGGTACAAAAAGGGTTTAAAGCTCCAAAGGGATGAGCTCATTAAACTAGAAATAATAAAATGAAAACTGAGTTTGAGACCAAGTTTGTACCACAATCATCTCAACCTGATAAACCCAAGGCCTTACCCAAATCCACTAAGAAGGATACGGTTATCAGAAGACAGCTGATATTGTTCCTTATCATAAACATAAGACTAAGTCTGTGAAATCTAAGAAGGAGGAAATGGTGGGTCACAGGAACTCATCAAAAACAAGCTCTGGAGTGTCAAATGAACTCAAAGCTCGAGCTTCAAATCATACACAGCTTGTTATGATGGTTCAGCATCTGTTGGGGAGAGTTAACCAACTTGAAGCCACTGTGACCAAACCACTGGAGAGGAATTCCAGGTCCAAATCTATTTCAGCACCATCTCCATCTTCATCAGCTGTTAATCATGAGAAACCAGCTATGGTAAATCTGTTGATAAAGTCAGTCCCAAAACCAAAAAGGTTTAGGTCTCCAAAGCTAACTAGTTTCTTATGATTGTGCAGGGAATCAAGAGGCAGTATAGCATCCCAAGGACTCCAGAGCAAAATGGAGTAGTGGAGAGAAAGAACAGGACCCTCATTGAAGCTGCAAGGTCTATGTTGGTTGATTCTGGTCTGCCACTGACCTTTTGGGCTGAAGCTGTCAATACAGCCTGCTATGTACAGAATAGAGTTCTAGTAAATCAGAGGTTGATGAAGATTCCATATGATGTTTTTCATCATTTGGCCCCTTTGATTTCATTCTTTAGAGCATTTTGGTGTCCTGTTACATTCTCAACACAAAGGATCAACTCCAAAAGTTTGATTCTAAGGTGGATGCACGGTATTTTGTTGGGTATTCATCCACTTGCAAGGCTTATAGAGTATTCAACTGTCGGACAAAGATAGTTCAAGAAACCTTGCATGTGAAGTTCAATGAATCCCCTAAGGATACAATTCCACAAAACCCTGTGGAGTTGTTTGATCTGGACATTCTGCAATATGTTCCTTATCAACCACCTGCTGTTGCAGATCATATGAATCCATCATCTTCTATAGCTAGTCATCCATCTGGTGTTACTGATGATGATGATATCAGTAATCACCTTTTCAAGTTTAGTGATCAACTGCCTGATTCAGCTAGACCTGATGTTTCTGTAGCTTGAGTAGCACAATCCACAAGAAATGCTGATGAGATTTCTACAACTTCAACTTCCTTTGAATTACCATCTACTGATTGGTTTCAAGGAAATGCTTCACCATCACCATCTGTTGCTGCTGAGCCTGCTACAAACACTTGCACAGATCTTATTGTGTACCAAGATCTGAAGAATCACCCTATGTCTCAAATCATTGGTGATATCAATGCTAGTGTTTCAACAAGAAGTCAATTGTCAAATTTCTACTTCTATGCTCTCTTCATTAGTCAGCAAGAGCCAAAGAACTATCACATTGCTTTAAGGGACAATGGTTGGGTTGAAGCCATGCATCTTCAGCTTCTTCAGTTCAAGAAACAGCAAGTGTGGGAACTGGTTCCTCTACCTCCAGGTAAGTGTGCAATAGGCACTAAATGGGTGTTTAGGAACAAAAATGATGAAAATGGGCTTATTGTTAAGAACAAGGCCAGACTGGTTGTACAGGATTTTCACAAGAGGAAGGTATTGATTATAATGAAACCTTTGCCCCTGTAGCCAGACTGGAAGCAATTCGATTGTTTTTAGCTTATGCTGCTTATCACAACCTTAAAGTTTTTCAAATGGATGTCAAAAGTGCATTTTTGTATGGGAAAATTAAAGAAGAGGTTTATGTATGTCAACCACCAGGTTTTGAGGACAATAAACATCCTAATTGGGTGTATAAGCTTGTTAAGGCTCTCTATGGGTTGAAACAAGCTCCTAGAGCCTGGTATGAGACATTATCAAACTTTCTTCTAGAAAATAATTTCACTAAAGGCTCCATAGATAAGACTTTATTCATTAAGAAAGTCGGGGAGCATAATCTACTTGTTCAAATTTATGTAGATGATATTATTTTTGCATCCTCTGATCCACAGTTGTGTGATGCCTTTACAAAGTTGATGCAACAGAAGTTTGAAATCAGTGCCATGGGAGAATTACAGTTCTTTCTGGGTTTGCAAATCAAACAAAAGGCTGATGGAATTTTCATTCATCAGTCCAAATACACAAAAGATCTATTGGAAAAGTTTTATTTACAAAAGTGTAAGCCCTGTTCTACTCCCATGTGCAACACCACACAACTGGATACAGATCAGAAAGGTAAAGTGGTTGATGAAACACTTTACAGATGTATGATTGGGTCCTTGATGTACTTAACAGCTTCTAGACCAGATATTATGTCTGCTACATGTTTTTGTGCTAGATTTTAGGCTGCACCTAAGGAGTATCATTTGATTGCAGTCAAGAGGATCTTTAGATATCTGCAACGCACTCCATCTCTAGGTTATGGTATTCTACTAGACATTCTGGTAAATTAGTTGCTTTTTCTGACAGTGACTATGCAGGGTGTAAGTTGACAAGAAAGTCCACTTCTAGAGGATGCCAATTCTTAGGCAACTGCTTGATTTCTTGGCAGAGTAAGAAGCAGACCTCAGTTGCTACATCAACTGTTGAAGCAGAGTACATTGCTGCTGCAAGCTGTACATCTCAGGTACTCTGGCTTTAAAACCAATTATTGGATTATGGCATAACAGAGACTAAGACCCCATTGTTAATGGACAACTCTTCAGCTCTTTGTATTGTCAAGAATCCTGTCGAGCACTCTAGGACTAAACATATTGAAATCAGACACCATTTTATTAGAGATTGTTTTGAAAAAGGTCTAATTGATCCAAAATTTGTTCCTAGTGCTGATGAGCTTGCAGACATTTTCACTAAGCCCTTGGATAGCACAACTTTCCAAAACCTCGTGTTAAGGCTTGGTATGCTGCAGCTAGAATAAGTGACAACTACTGATGATCTCAGCTCACAAGTACTGATGATCATTAGTTTATTATTGTCATATATATAAGTACTGAAGTTATTTTCCCTCCGGAAGTTTTCTTTAAACTATTAGAGCTTAACTTCTCAGTACTCAAGTACTTTATTTGATAAAACAATTGATGTAGTTACAACAGCTGATGTAGCTACAACTACTGTTGTCAGAAATACAAATACGTACTGATGTCCTATGAAACATCTGAAAACAAATGAAAACGTCTGATGAGTACGTGTTGAGGACAGTATGAAACAGCTGAAAAGCAATGAATTGACGACAACTACTGATGAGCCTTTTTCTCTTCAGTAGTTTCCCAACTGCTGTTTCTTTCTAAACAACTGAAGCAAAACCATGTCTTCAGTAGTTTCACAACTACTAATGACTAACACCAAGTCTTCAGTTGTTTACAACAACTGATGGTAAAACCAAAGTCTTTAGTAGTTTCCTAATGACTAATACCAAGTCCTCAGTTGTTTCACCACCTGAAGTCAAAACTGTCTTCAGTAGTTTTATAACTACTGATGACTAAATCTGAGACTTCAGCTGTTTCAACTTCTGATGGTTAAAACCAAGTCTTCAGTTGTTTTATAACAACTGCTGATCACACCAATACGGCCAGTCATTCCAAACCTCTGAAAGTTAATACCACGTGATCAGTAGTTTCAACAACTGATGACTAACACCAAAACCTTTAGTCGTTTTCTAACCCTACCCTTTAAATACCTTATCCCACCTTCAGAGTTTTTACTTTCTTCTCTTCTCAAACCTAACATTCAAAAACTTTGTAACCTCTCTTCACCAATGGCGACCATGCAACTAAAACCACGACACAACTGTGTCGCACATCTCACAAAATCGCCATACTGGACCAAGTTTCACAACGCCATTGATTTAATGGTTCAGTCACCTTACAAAACGGCTTTTCTTTTAAATCCCACCATATATGCCGAATCTCTTAACCAATTCTGGACAAACGTCACTCTTGTCTCTGAGGAGAATGACACAGAGTCTCTTCAATCGTTTGTCCATCGTCAAAAAGTGGTCATTACTCGAGACACTCTTTGCCAAACCCTCAATCTGGATGATGCCACTTTCCCAACTGGTTATCCAAAGGGCACAATAGATCAATCATTTTCCCACCATGGATACCAGGGTACCGGAGTGCATCTACCATATTGAAGAAACATTTCCAGGATGCCGAACGTCTCATCTTTCACATGGTAAATGTCTGCCTTGCCCCTAAGACTTCATCATGGGATCAAATGTCCACAAGGTGGCAACAGGTAATGTACTCCATCCTTGAGCAACAACCTTTAAATCTTTCTGAAATACTATTTTTAGAGCTCAAGGATATGGCCCAAAAACAACTTGCTAACGTTGGATATTATATCCTCGGTTCATAATGGCCATAATTGAAAACCAGCTTCAAGCTGAGGGACTTGTTGGCCTGGGAGTCCCTACTACGGCTGTATTGCCTGAAGTATACTCCGGCACAACTCTGACCAATCACTAAAAATGGCTGCCAAGCTGCGCAAACCCACGCAGCTGGAACCCACAGCCACCACCTCCAAATCCAAAGTCCCCACCAAACCCACTAAAAAGAAGTCAAAAAAGGCTACTCAGGGAAATGAGTCCCCTGAGGATGCCCCTGCAACACAAACACAGGCTATATCCACTGGTTATAACCCCCTAGTGGATACAAGGACTTCACCGGCCACAGCCGCTCAGGATTCTTCTCAAAAGGAGCCTGCAGCAACCAAAGAAGGGGTACCCACTAATCTGGGATCTTCCTCATTTGAGGAGATTGCCATTGAAGAGCACCATTCTCCCCAGGTGCATACTGCTTTTACCCCATCTCCCACTGCAACCGCCCCACAAAGTCCTACTCTCATTATTGCAAACGTGCTCACACAGCTGCATGCCTCTCCTCTTCCCCAACAAACACCAACAAAGGGGAAAACCACAACAATTGAGAAAAAGGATCAACATGCTTCTGACAGCCCACAGCACCAGGGTTTAACTGTTCTATCTCCTGGTGTAGATATGCAGATACGAACATTTGGTGAGGCTGCCACCTTTTCCGAATTAGCACATTATCAGACTGAGGCTGGTAACATAGCTAAGACCTCACCATAGGCAACCGCTGATGAAGGACTTCGTCCTGAGGCTGGAAGTCCCCAGTTCCAAGAAAAAGGGGCACATGCTAAAACTGGTCTACACCAGTGCATGTACATCCTGCTACAAGCAGGAGGTCAGGTGATTCAGCATCTGCTGATGATGACCTGGGCTTCTTTTATGATGTTTTGGCCCAGAACACAATTCTTGAGGAAGAAGTCAGTAGACTACAAAGACTACTTGACCAATTCTCTCAAAAAGCAAGTCCATCTGCCACCAACATAAACCCACAGATGGCACCTTCACCTGAAGGTCTCCCACACACTCAGCCACTCAAAACTTCTGAGCCACCAGCTTCTATTTCTGGCACTGCTTCTCAACGACAGAACCCCTCTGAGCAAATAGCTGCTATCTTTCAGCAATACCTACCTCTCATCATCCTAATGATCACAGACATTGTGATCAAAACCATGGATGAGAGGCTTCCCTCAATCATACAACCCCTGGTGGAGGAGATTGTGAGCACAAGGCTTTCTGCTACTCAAACCCTTGCAACCAATGCAACCAAAAAGGGGGAGAGTCAGTTAGTGAAAGCAAAGAAGAAGAGCATAGAGGGGAAGAAAGAAAAGGAGACTTAGAAGGAAGAGGAGTTTGTCAAGGGAGCTGACATTGATCAAGTGGTTGAAAGTCACAAAGAATTTCATGTCACATATAAGAAGAGGAAGGTTGAAGGAAAATAAAAAGAACTCGAACTCGATGAGATGGTCAAAATGGCGGATGCTACACATAGTAAATCAATGGACTCCATTATTGATCAACTGTATAGACAGGGGTTCGATACTGCACAGCTTGACTCAGAGATTAGGAGACTTGAAGTTGAAGAAATTAACTCAAGATGGGCAAGTTATGATGCATTAGAAAGAGACAGACTAGAGATCATGATCAGATTCATTGCAAAGTACCTTGGGAGATCATTGATCGAGATTAAGTCATGGACTAGGGACAGTATCTTGGCAATAACCACCATGATCTGTTCGTTTGAAGCATACACTAAGGGATTGGTGATTGAAGCACTAAATGAGGCAGGTGCTGGGAACAGAAAGGAACTAGCAAAACACTCAAAAGCCTCACTCACTACAAGAATGCTAGAACAACCTGCAAAACCTCCCACTTCAAAATCACCACTACCACAACCCACTAAACCAATCCTTTACCCTCAAAACCAACAGCCGATGATGCACCCAGAAGAAGAAGAGAAGGGTGTTGAGGCTAGAAGAAGAAGAAAAAGAGGATGATGAGGAAGAAGATAGGCTGCCTCTTTCCGCAGTCCTAACTTTGCCTAAAGCCAAACCTATGCCATCACTCCACCTCACAGATGGAAGCTGTGAGAGTAAAGATAGAAGAAGAACAGCAGCAAAAGCTTCATGATGATGAGATATTGAAAAGCATAGACAAAACTTATGCTGCTTCTTCATCAATAATCAGTATGAAGAAAGAAGCTCTGAGATTGTACACCCTTGCTAACACATTTCAATATCAAAAGGAAAAGGTGAGAATATGGCCTGATCCTAGGGTGGCTCACAGAATTGTGAAGAAAGATATTACTTCGAGATACAAGGGCCAAGTAAAAAGGATCATACATGAAGAGATCACAGTGGTCCTTGTAGTATCACCCTGGGAAATTGTAGAAGATTTCAAGAAGGCCTATGAAACTAAACAGCCGTTAGAGAACAGAGTAATTAAAAAGGGGTTAGTCTACAAGAGGCTTGAGAACTTCAAACAAAATGAGCTCTACTTGAAGGTACTCACCCAGATGAGTTTGCATACAGACAGATTACAACAGTTGAGCTCAAAAATGGCAAATAGGCTAAGTACATTTCAGAGTTGTATGGGCGTGAAGGACTGTTTGATGGTGGAGCTGAAAATCTTACCATGGAAGATAAAATTATGTTTCTCAGAGCATACACCAGAGAATCCTACAGGCTTATACATGGGAAGTAGATTTCATGGATAGGACCACAGCCCTGTGTCCAGTTCCCCAAAGTCAGGGCTCTTATCCACACTATGCCAACCAAATTTCAGAAATCTATTCCGAGGCCAGTGCTTAATTGGGTCCTCTTCTTAGCTGATCAAGAAGGAAAAAGACCAATCTTATCGCCAACAATAAGTGGGACCTCAATAAAGTTAAGGTTTTGGCTGCATTGGTTCAGGGGGAGTTTGTTGGACCAAAAGAACCAATGAGCCGGATCAGAAAAACCTTAAGTCCCACAGACGTCACAACAACTGCTGAAGTCCACAACAGCTGAAGACAAGTGCTCAAGACAAAGTCTGAAGACACAAGTGCCGAAGACAAAGTCTGAAGACACAAGTGCCGAAGACAAAGTCTGAAGACACAAGTGCTGAAGACAAAGTCTGAAGACACAAGTGCTGAAGACAAAGTCTGAAGACAAGTGCTGAAGACAAAGTCTGAAGACACAAGTGCTGAAGACAAAGTCTCAAGACACAAGTGCTAAAGACAAAGTCTGAAGACACAAGTGCTGAAGACAAAGTCTGAAGACCAGTGCAGAAGACCAAGTATCAGTCGTTAACAGCTAAAGAGGTCTTCTTTAGTAGTTGTGATGGTTTTCTTTCAGTAGTTTTATGTTTTTCTTTTCGGTAGTTTTGTAAAACGACTAAAGAGCTTGTTCTTTAGTCGTTGTAGTTTTAGTAGTTCGTATCAGTAGTTTTATGTTTTATACTTAGCACTCGGATATGTTCTCAGTAGTTGTGAACATTTCAGTAGTTTGTTAAGTTTTAGTTATTTTTGTAATAAATCTGCGAGATGTCACTATCCCGTGATATCAGCACTGATTGCACTCTATATAAGGAGTGTCAACGTAATTGTAATTAGTGAATGATTGAGCAGAAACATTTGATATTATTGAAACATTCCTTTTCACAGAAATATATTCTCTTGTTACAACCGTATTTGTTTTTAATGCATATGAATATCAAATTCTTGCTATAATTTGTCTAATTCTTGTTCTTATTCCGCTGCGTTACACTCTAATCCATCAAACTTGAGATAACTGATCCTGTCATTTATCTCATCAACACCATTGTAAACGATATTGTAGGTGATCTATTTAACAAGATTTGCAAATCAAGTTACCCCACTTGCACACACATGTGACTTTTCCAACAAAAGTGGTTAGGTGACCTTTATCACACAAATATGGTTTCCCCACCTTAAATCACAAGTTCCCTCAAAATGGTTAAGTGACCTTTATCCCATTAAGAGTTCCAAGTGACTCAAGTGTTGTGCAAAAGGATGGTGTTAAACTTGTTTATAAAAGAAATTTTAAATTTTCACAATTTTAATAATTAAAAACTCTTTTAAGTGTTTTACACAGTTTTAAAATTTTAGAATCCAACGCTACATTTAAATAATGTTTAGGTGACCTTTATCCCATTATTTAAATTAACAAAGTAGTCAACGTTTTGACAGTTGCAGCCCTTTGCAACTTCTAGGGTATGGGATCGACTTTAAAACATCATATGTATAGTCGGCATGTTTATCTCATCAACACCTTTGTAAACGATATTGTAGGTGATCCATTTAACATGATTTGCAAATCAAGTTACCCCACTTGCACACACATGTGACTTTTCAAACAAAAGTGGTTAGGTGACCTTTATCCCATAAATATGGTTTCCCCACCTTAAATCACAAGTTCCCACAAAATGGTTAAGTGACCTTTATCCCATTAAGAGTTTCCAAGTGACTCAAGTGTTATGAAGAAGGATGGTGTTAAACTTGTTTATAAAAGAAATTTATAGTTTTCAAAAATTTAATAATTAAAACCCTTTTAAGTGTCTTACACAATTTTAAAATTTTAGAAACCAACGTTACATTTAAATAATGGTTAGGTGACCTTTATCCCATTATTTAAATTACAAGGTAGTCAACGTTTTGACAATTGCATCCCTTTGCAACTTCTAGGGTATGGGATCGACTTTAAAACATCATATGTATAGTCGGCATGTTTATCTCATCAACACCTTTGTAAACGATATTGTAGGTGATCCATTTAACATGATTTGCAAATCCAGTTACCCCACTTGCACACACATATGACTTTTCAAACAAAAGTGGTTAGGTGACCTTTATCCCATAAATATGGTTTCCCCACCTTAAATCACAAGTTCTCTCAAAATGGTTAAGTGACATTTATCCCATTAAGAGTTTTCAATTGACTCAAATGTTATGCATAAGGATGGTGTTAAACTTCATTACAAAAGAAATTTTATGTTTTCATAATTTTAATAATTAAAACGCTTTTAGGTGTCATACACAATTTCAAAATTTTAGAATCCAACGTTACATTTAAATAGTGGTTAGGTAACCTTTATTTCATTATTTAAATTAACAAGGTAGTCAACGTTTTGTCAATTGCAGCTCTTTGCAAATCCTAGGATATGGGATCGACTTTAAAACATCATATGTATAGTCGGCATGTTTATCTCATCAACACCTTTGTAAACGTTATTGTAGGTGATCCATTTAACATGATTTGCAAATCAAGTTACCCCACTTGCACACACATCTAAGTTTTCCAACAAAAGTGGTTAGGTGACCTTTATCCCATAAATATGGTTTCTCCACCTTAAATCACAAGTTCCCTCAAAATGGTAAGTGACCTTTATCCCATTAAGAGTTTCCAAGTGGCTCAAGTGTTGTGCACATGGATGGTGTTAAACTTGTTTATAAAAGAAATTTGAAGTTTTCACAATTTTAATAATCAAAACCCCTTTTGAGTGTCTTACACAATTTTAAAATTTTAGAATCCAACATTAAATTTAAATAATGGTTAGCTGACCTTTATCCCATTATTTAAATTAACAAGGTAGTCAACGTTTTGACAATTGCAGCCCTTTGCAACTTCTAGGGTATGGGATCGACTTTAAAACATCATATGTATAGTCGGCATGTTTATCTCATCAACACCTTTGTAAACGATATTGTAGGTGATCCATTTAACATGATTTGCAAATCCAGTTACCCCACCACATGTGACTTTTCAAACAAAAGTGGTTAGGTGACCTTTATCCCATAAATATGGTTTCCCCACCTTAAATCATAAGTTCCCTCAAAATGGTTAAGTGACCTTTATCCCATTAAGAGTTTTCAAGTGACTCAAATGTTGTGCAGAAGGATGGTGTTAAACTTCTTTACAAAAGAAATTTTATGTTTTCACAATTTTAATAATTAAAACCCTTTTAAGTGTCATACACAATTTCAAAATTTTAGAATCCAACGTTAGATTTAAATAGTGGTTAGGTAACCTTTATTCCATTATTTAAATTAACAAGGTAGTCAACGTTTGGTCAATTGCAGCTCTTTGCGACTTCTAGGGTATGGGATCGACTTTAAAACATCATATGTATAGTCGGCATGTTTATCTCATCAACACCTATGTAAACGATATTGTAGGTGATCCATTTAACATGATTTGCAAATCAAGTTACCCCACTTGCACACACATGTGACTTTTCAAGCAAAGTGGTTAGGTGACCTTTATCCCATAAATATGGTTTCCCGACCTTAAATCACAAGTTCCCTTAAAATTGTTAAGTGACCTATATCCCATTAAGAGTTTCCAAGTAACTCAAGTGTTGTGCAGAAGGATGGTGTTAAACTTGTTTATAAAAGAAATTTTAAGTTTTTGCAATTTTAATAATCAAAACCCCTTTTGAGTGTCTTACACAGTTTTAAAGTTTTAGAATCCAACGTTAAATTTAAATAATGGTTAGGTGACCTTTATCCCATTATTTAAATTAACAAGGTAGTCTACGTTTTGACAATTGCAGCCCTTTGCAACTTCTAGGGTATGGGATCGACTTTAAAACATCATATGTATAGGCGGCATGTTTATCTCATCAACACCTTTGTAAACGATATTGTAGGTGATCTATTTAACATGATTTGCAAATCAAGTTACCCCACTTGCACACACATGTGAGTTTTCCAACAAAAGTGGTTAGGTGACCTTTATCCCATAAATATGGTTTCCCCACCTTAAATCACAAGTTCCCTCAAAATGGTTAAGTGACCTTTATCCCATTAAGAGTTTCCAAGTGACTCAAGTGTTGTGCAGAAGGATGGTGTTAAACTTGTTTATAAAAGAAATTTTAAGTTTTCACAATTTTAATAACTAAAACCCCTTTTAAGTGTCTTACACAATTTTAAAATTTTAGAATCCAACGTTACATTTAAATAATGGTTAGGTGACCTTTATCCCTTTATTTAAATTAACAAGGTAGTCAAAATTTTGACAATTGCAGCACTTTGAAACTTCTAGGGTATGGGATCGACTTTAAAACATCATATGTATAGTCGGCATGATTATCTCATCAACACCTTTGTAAACGATATTGTAGGTGATCCATTTAACATGATTTGCAAATCCAGTTACCCCACTTGCACACACATGTGAATTTTCAAACAAAAGTGGTTAGGTGACCTTATCCCATAAATATGGTTCCCCACCTTAAATCACAAGTTCCCTCAAAATGGTTAAGTGACTTTTTTCCAATAAGAGATTCCAAGTGACTCAAGTGTTGTGCAGAAGGATGGTGTTAAACTTGTTTATAAAAGAAATTTTAAGTTTTCGCAATTTTAATAATCAAAACCCCTTTTGAGTGTCTTACACAGTTTTAAAGTTTTAGAATCCAACGTTAAATTTAAATAATGGTTAGGTGACCTTTATCCCATTATTTAAATTAACAAGGTAGTCAACGTTTTGACAATTGCAGCCCTTTGTAACTTCTAGGGTATGGGATCGACTTTAAAACATCATATGTATAGTCGGCATGTTTATCTCATCAACACCTTTGTAAACGATATAGTAGGTGATCCATTTAACATGATTTGCAAATCCAGTTAACCCACCACATGTGACTTTTCAAACAAAAGTGGTTAGGTGACCTTTATCCCATAAATATGGTTTCCCCACCTTAAATCACAAGTTCCCTCAAAATGGTTATGTGACCTTTATCCCATTAAGAGTTTTCAAGTGACTTAAATGTTGCGCAGAAGGATGGTGTTAAACTTCTTTACAAAAGAAACTTTATGTTTTCATAATTTTAATAATTAAAACCCTTTTAAGTGTCATACACAATTTCAAAATTATAGAATCCAACATTACATTTAAATAGTGGTTAGGTAACCTTTTCCATTATTTGAATTAACAAGGTAGTCAACGTTTTGTCAATTGCAGCTCTTTGCGACTTCTAGGGTATGGGATCGACTTTAAAACATCATATGTATAATCGGTATGTTTATCTCATCAACACCTTTGTAAACGATATTGTAGGTGATCTATTTAACATGATTTGCAAATCAAGTTACCCCACTTGCATACACATGTGACTTTTCAAGCAAAGTGGTTAGGTGACCTTTATCCCAAAATATGGTTTCCCCGCCTTAAATCACAAGTTCCTCAAAATGGTTAAGTGACCTTTATCCCATTAAGAGTTTCCAAGTGACTCAAGTGTTGTGCAGAAGGATGGTGTTAAACTTGTTTATAAATGAAATTTTAAGTTTTCGCAATTTTAATAATCAAAACCCCTTTTGAGTGTCTTACACAGTTTTAAAGTTTCAGAATCCAACGTTAAATTTAAATAATGGTTAGGTGACCTTTATCACATATTTAAATTAACAAGGAAGTCAACGTTTTGACAATTGCATCCTTTTGCAACTTCTAGGGTATGGGATCGACTTTAAAACATCATATGTATAGTCGGCATGTTTATCTCATCAACACCTTTGTAAACGATATTGTAGGTGATCCATTTAACATGATTTGCAAATCAAGTTACCCCACTTGCACACACATGTGAGTTTTCCAACAAAAGTGGTTAGATGACCTTTATCCCATAAATATGGTTTCCCCACTTTAAATCACAAGTTCCCCCAAAATGATTAAGTGACCTTTATCCTATTAAGAGTTTCCAAGTGACTCAAGTGTTGTGCAGAAGGATGGTGTTAAACTTGTTATAAAAGAAATTTAAGTTTTCACAATTTTAATAACTAAAACCCTTTTAAGTGTCTTACACAATTTTAAAATTTTAGAATCCAACGTTACATTTAAATAATGGTTAGGTGACCTTTATCCTTTATTTAAATTAACAAGGTAGTCAACATTTTGACAATTGCAGCACTTTGAAACTTCTAGGGTATGGGATCGACTTTAAAAATCATATGTATAGTCGGCATGATTATCTCATCAACACCTTTGTAAACGATATTGTAGGTGATCCATTTAACATGATTGCAAATCCAGTTACCCCACTTGCACACACATGTGACTTTTCAAACAAAAGTGGTTAGGTGACCTTATCCCATAAATATGGTTCCCCACCTTAAATCACAAGTTCCCTCAAAATGGTTAAGTGACTTTTTCCCATTAAGAGATTCCAAGTGACTCAAGTGTTGTGCAGAAGGATGGTGTTAAACTTGTTTATAAAAGAAATTTAAGTTTTCGCAATTTTAATAATCAAAACCCCTTTTGAGTGTCTTACACAGTTTTAAAGTTTTAGAATCCAACGTTAAATTTAAATAATGGTTAGGTGACCTTTATCCCATTATTTAAATTAACAAGGTAGTCAACGTTTTGACAATTGCATCCTTTTGCAACTTCTAGGGTATGGGATCGACTTTAAAACATCATATGTATAGTCGGCATGTTTATCTCATCAACACCTTTGTAAACGATATTGTAGGTGATCCATTTAACATGATTTGCAAATCCAGTTACACCACCACATGTGACTTTTCAAACAAAAGTGGTTAGGTGACCTTTATCCCATAAATATGGTTTCCCCACCTTAAATCACAAGTTCCCTCAAAATGGTTAAGTGACCTTTATCCCATTAAGAGTTTCCAAGTGACTCAAGTGTTGTGCAGAAGGATGGTGTTAAACTTGTTTATAAAAGAAATTTAAGTTTTCACAATTTTAATAACTAAAACCCCTTTTAAGTGTCTTACACAATTTTAAAATTTTAGAATCCAACGTTACATTTAAATAATGGTTAGGTGACCTTTATCCCTTTATTTAAATTAACAAGGTAGTCAACATTTTGACAATTGCAGCACTTTGAAACTTCTAGGGTATGGGATCGACTTTAAAACATCATATGTATAGTCGGCATGATTATCTCATCAACACCTTTGTAAACGATATTGTAGGTGATCCATTTAACATGATTTGCAAATCCAGTTACCCCACTTGCACACACATGTGACTTTTCAAACAAAAGTGGTTAGGTGACCTTTATCCCATAAATATGGTTTCCCCACCTTAAATCACAAGTTCCCTCAAAATGGTTAAGTGACTTTTTTCCCATTAAGAGATTCCAAGTGACTCAAGTGTTGTGCAGAAGGATGGTGTTAACTTGTTTATAAAAGAAATTTAAGTTTTCGCAATTTTAATAATCAAAACCCCTTTTGAGTGTCTTACACAGTTTTAAAGTTTTAGAATCCAACGTCAAATTTAAATAATGGTTAGGTGACCTTTATCCCATTATTTAAATTAACAAGGTAGTCAACGTTTTGACAATTGCATCCTTTTGCAACTTCTAGGGTATGGGATCGACTTTAAAACATCATATGTATAGTCGGCATGTTTATCTCATCAACACCTTTGTAAACGATATTGTAGGTGATCCATTTAACATGATTTGCAAATCCAGTTACACCACCACATGTGACTTTTCAAACAAAAGTGGTTAGGTGACCTTTATCCCATAAATATGGTTTCCCCACCTTAAATCACAAGTTCCCTCAAAATGGTTAAGTGACCTTTATCCATTAAGAGTTTCAAGTACTCAAATGTTGTGCAGAAGGATGGTGTTAAACTTCTTTACAAAAGAAATTTTATGTTTTCATAATTTTAATAATTAAAACTCTTTTAAGTGTCATACACAATTTCAAAATTTTAGAATCCAACATTACATTTAAATAGTGGTTAGGTAACCTTTATTCCATTATTTAAATTTACAAGGTAGTCAACGTTTTGTCAATTGCAGCTCTTTGCGACTTCTAGGGTATGGAATCGACTTTAAAACATCATATGTATAGTCGGCATGTTTATCTCATCAACACCTTTGTAAACGATATTGTAGTTGATACATTTAACATGATTTGCAAATCCAGTTACCCCACTTGCACACACATGTGACTTTTCAAACAAAAGTGGTTAGGTGACCTTTATCCCATAAATATGGTTTCCCCACCTTAAATCACAAGTTCCCTCAAAATGGTTAAGTGACCTTTTTCCCATTAAGAGATTCCAAGTGACTCAAGTGTTGTGCAGAAGGATGGTGTTAAACTTGTTTATAAAAGAATTTTTAAGTTTTCGCAATTTTATTAATCAAAACCCCTTTTGAGTGTCTTACACAGTTTTAAAGTTTTAGAATCCAACGTTAATTTAAATAATGGTTAGGTGACCTTTATCCCATTATTTAAATTAACAAGGTAGTCAACGTTTTGACAATTGCAGCCCTTTGTAACTTCTAGGGTATGGGATCGACTTTAAAACATCATATGTATAGTCGGCATGTTTATCTCATCAACACCTTTGTAAACGATATAGTAGGTGATCCATTTAACATGATTTGCAAATCCAGTTACCCCACCACATGTGACTTTTCAAACAAAAGTGGTTAGGTGACCTTGATCCCATAAATATGGTTTCCCCACCTTAAATCACAAGTTCCCTCAAAATGGTTATGTGACCTTTATCCCATTAAGAGTTTTCAAGTGACTTAAATGTTGTGCAAAAGGATGGTGTTAAACTTCTTTACAAAACAAACTTTATGTTTTCATAATTTTAATAATTATAACCCTTTTAAGTGTCATACACAATTTCAAAATTTTAGAATCCAACATTACATTTAAATAGTGGTTAGGTAACCTTTATTCCATTATTTGAATTAACAAGGTAGTCAACGTTTTGTCAATTGCAGCTCTTTGCGACTTCTAGGGTATGGGATCGACTTTAAAACATCATATGTATAATCGGCATGTTTATCTCATCAACACCTTTGTAAACGATATTGTAGGTGATCTATTTAACATGATTTGCAAATCAAGTTACCCCACTTGCATACACATGTGACTTTTCAAGCAAGGTGGTTAGGTGACCTTTATCCCATAAATATGGTTTCCCCACCTTAAATCACAAGTTCCCTCAAAATGGTTAAGTGACCTTTATCCCATTAAGAGTTTCCAAGTGACTCAAGTGTTGTGCAGAAGGATGGTGTCAAACTTGTTTATAAATGAAATTTTAAGTTTTCGCAATTTTAATAATCAAAACCCCTTTTGAGTGTCTTACACAGTTTTAAAGTTTTAGAATCCAACATTAAATTTAAATAATGGTTAGGTGACCTTTATCACATTATTTAAATTAACAAGGTAGTCAACGTTTTGACAATTGCAGCCCTTTGCAACTTCTAGGGTATGAGATCGACTTTAAAACATCATATGTATAGTCGGCATGTTTATCTCATCAACACCTTTGTAAACGATATTGTAGGTGATCCATTTAACATGATTTGCAAATCAAGTTACCCCACTTGCACACACATGTGAGTTTTCCAACAAAAGTGGTTAGGTGACCTTTATCCCATAAATATGGTTTCCCCACTTTAAATCACAAGTTCCCTCAAAATGGTTAAGTGACCTTTATCCCATTAAGAGTTTCCAAGTGACTCAAGTGTTGTGCAGAAGGATGGTGTTAAACTTGTTTATAAAAGAAATTTAAGTTTTCACAATTTTAATAACTAAAACCCCTTTTAAGTGTCTTACACAATTTTAAAATTTTAGAATCCAATGTTACATTTAAATAATGGTTAGGTGACCTTTATCTCATTATTTAAATTAACAAGGTAGTCAACGTTTTGACAATTGCAGCCCTTTGCAACTTCTAGGGTATGGGATCGACTTTAAAACATCATATGTATAGTCGGCATGTTTATCTCATCAACACCTTTGTAAACGATATTGTAGGTGATCCATTAAACATGATTTGCATATCCAGTTACCCCATTTGCACACACATGTGACTTTTCAAACAAAAGTGGTTAGGTGACCTTTATCCGATAAATATGGTTTCCCCACCTTAAATCACAAGTTCCCCCAAAATGGTTAAGTGACCTTTTTCCCATAAGAGTTTCCAAGTGACTCAAGTGTTGTGCAGAAGGATGGTGTTAAACTTGTTTATAAATGAAATTTTAAGTTTTCGCAATTTTAATAATCAAAACCCTTTTGAGTGTCTTACACAGTTTAAAGTTTAGAATCCAACATTAATTTAAATAATGGTTAGGTGACCTTTATCACATTATTTAAATTAACAAGGTAGTCAACGTTTTGACAATTGCAGCCCTTTGCAATTCTAGGGTATGAGATCGACTTTAAAACATCATATGTATAGTCGGCATGTTTATCTCATCAACACCTTTGTAAACGATATTGTAGGTGATCCATTTAACATGATTTGCAAATCAAGTTACCCCACTTGCACACACATGTGAGTTTTCCAACAAAAGTGGTTAGGTGACCTTTATCCCATAAATATGGTTCCCCACTTTAAATCACAAGTTTCCTCAAAATGGTTAAGTGACCTTTATCCCATTAAGAGTTTCCAAGTGACTCAAGTGTTGTGCAGAAGGATGGTGTTAAACTTGTTTATAAAAGAAATTTAAGTTTTCACAATTTTAATAACTAAAACCCCTTTTAAGTGTTACACAATTTTAAAATTTTAGAATCCAATGTTACATTTAAATAATGGTTAGGTGACCTTTATCTCATTATTTAAATTAACAAGGTAGTCAACGTTTTGACAATTGCAGCCCTTTGCAACTTCTAGGGTATGGGATCGACTTTAAAACATCATATGTATAGTCGGCATGTTTATCATCAACACCTTGTAAACGATATTGTAGGTGATCCATTAAACATGATTTGCATACCAGTTACCCCATTTGCACACACATGTGACTTTTCAAACAAAAGTGGTTAGGTGACCTTTATCCGATAAATATGGTTTCCCCACCTTAAATCACAAGTTCCCTCAAAATGGTTAAGTGACCTTTTCCCATTAATAGTTTCCAAGTGACTCAAGTGTGTGTAGAAGAATGGTGTAAACTTGTTTATAAAAGAAATTTTAAGTTTTCACAATTTTAATAATCAAAACCCCTTTTGAGTGTCATACACAATTTTAAAATTTTAGAATTCAGCGTTACATTTAAATAGTGGTTAGGTAACCTTTATCCGATTATATAAATTAACAAGGTAGTCAACGTTTTGTCAATTGCAGCTCTTTGCAACTTCTAGGGTATGGGATCGACTTTAAAACATCATATGTATAGTCTGCATGTTTATCTCATCCACACCTTTGTAAACGATATTGTAGGTGATCCATTTAACATGATTTGCAAATCAAGTTAACCACTTGCACACAATGTGAGTTTTCCAACAAAAGTGGTTAGGTGACTTTATCCCATAAATATGGTTTCCCCACTTTAAATCACAAGTTCCCTCAAAATGGTTAAGTGACCTTTATCCCATTAAGAGTTTCCAAGTGACTCAAGTGTTGTGCAGAAGGATGGTGTTAAACTTGTTTATAAAAGAAATTTAAGTTTTCACAATTTTAATAACTAAAACCCCTTTAAGTGTCTTACACAATTTTAAAATTTTAGAATCCAACGTTACATTTAAATAATGGTAGGTGACCTTTATCCATTATTTAAATTAACAAGGTAGTCAACGTTTTGACAATTGCAGCCCTTTGCAACTTCTAGGGTATGGGATCGACTTTAAAACATCATATGTATAGTCGGCATGTTTATCTCATCAACACCTTTGTAAACGATATTGTAGGTGATCCATTAAACATGATTTGCATATCCAGTTACCCCATTTGCACACACATGTGACTTTTCAAACAAAAGTGGTTAGGTGACCTTTATCCGATAAATATGGTTTCCCCACCTTAAATCACAAGTTCCCTCAAAATGGTTAAGTGACCTTTTTCCCATTAATAGTTTCCAAGTGACTCAAGTGTTGTGTAGAAGGATGGTGTTAAACTTGTTTATAAAAGAAATTTTAAGTTTTCACAATTTTAATAATCAAAACCCCTTTTGAGTGTCATACACAATTTTAAAATTTTAGAATTCAGCGTTACATTTAAATAGTGGTTAGTTAACCTTTATCCGATTATATAAATTAACAAGGTAGTCAACGTTTTGTCAATTGCAGCTCTTTGCAACTTCTAGGGTATGGGATCGACTTTAAAACATCATA
>JACCIX010000521.1:0-58289 GCA_025506515.1 Flaveria trinervia | reverse complement strand
CTCTATATACAAATGACTAGACACAAACAAAATCAATTGTAGAATCAAAAGGCAGATTGCCTTTTGACTAGTGACTATGACATGCCATAGCTCACATCCTTATCTATTACAAAAGAATAAAGTACATGAAGTAGAAAGTTATAGACTCAAGACCACAATGTACAGTTACCAAAATGTAAGGCCCTAATTCCGGGGCACCTCACAGTTGGTCAATCACAGCAGTTAAAACACTACACATTATAATTATACAAACTTAAGCAGCAGAAATGATTTATTAAAAACCATTCATTTCATTTAAATCACTGTTGTTAAGCAATACATCATCATATACTATTTACAAAAGAATTGTTTTGCTGCATTATAAAACAACAGCAACATAGAATACAAATGGATGTCAGTCTTTTCCTGCCGAGTAGCTTCACCCTCATGCCATCCTCAGCAATAATTACCTGCCAACTGAAAATGTATAAAAGTCAGCATTGCTGAGTGAGTTCTAGTTTTAAACTAATAAAATACTTTCTATATGTTGTATATGAAAATACTCTTTTCTATAAAATACAACTGTGTACTGTATATGTGAGCACACATTAACTATATGAACAGATACTATTCGTTCTCATTACTGTATGCCTTGTTTGTTCTGTAAACTTTTATCTTTATTTTTCACTTTCTGTATGGACCAATGAGCAATACCCCAACTATATGCGCCATGGAAAATAGGTGATGGGCCATCTATATCCCTCGAAAGGGTCAACTATATCCCTCGAAAGGGTTCCGTGTACTGTGTACAAGGCCGACCCAATCACCCAGGACACACTACAAAGGTCCTGCCGATCTCAATTGATTGGCCCTGTGTGCATAATAGGGTAGCTAACCCGCAGCACTGTTGAGCTAACGACAACATGGTCATGTACCTCTTGTAAGCTTGCAAGACTTGTTAACATTTTTATTAATGTTCCTCTTCTTTTCTTTATTTCTCTTTCTTTTTATTATTACGATATACTTTACGTTATGATAATAAACATACCACATAAAGTCACATACTATAAGTAGTAATAATAATAGCAATAATAATAATAAGGAACAATCATAACCATGCATGAAACATCGTCATAAATTAGCCCTAGTCAACCCTCGGTCAAAACCCTAAAAGCACAGACTCCCAGAAAATTCTGTAAAAATTTCTAAGTGCTTAGGCGTTTTGGCACTATTTGGGCGCATGAGCCCTGTTTGGGCGCTTCATCACTATGTAGGCGCATCATCCAATACTTAATCATTTTATCACTTAGGCACATGAACTATTCAGGCGCATGGGCACTATTCGTGCGTATGAACACTTAGGCGCATGGGTCATTCGGACGCATGGACACCTAGGAGTATGGGCCTTTTAGGCGCATGGGCACTATTGGGGCGTATGGCCCTACACTTAGTCGTCTGACTAATATTTCTAGGCGTATGAACCACTGTTCAGGCGCATGAATTACACTTAAATCTTTCTAAGTACTTTTCAGGTGCATGAGCCTTATCTAGGCGCATGGACCTCATGTGTAACATGTTTCTAGTATGCTTTCAAACCCAATCATCAACCCGTAAATTCTAAGCTTAACATGGCTATTCTAAACATGAATAACCTATAAGCATTCAAGAATCAACATCCAACACGCACAATACATACGGGTATACATACATAACCATTTAAAAATCGTTTAATACATTTTCAGCCCCAAAGATAGTTTAAAACAAGTAAAAACCGGGTTTTAGAACTCACCTGATGCAACTTGGGTGTTTCTTCCTTCTAACCTGCTTGCAATGAGTTCAATCACCTAAAAACAACACCAAACACACACACCCGAGCACATACACAAACACATAAGCACATAAGCATATAACCAGGATAAAACCCGTTATAAACATTTAAAGACCATGAATTCTTACCTTGAATTCGATTGCTTTTCTTCCTCTTATCTTCAACCAAGTGTTCCTCTACTCTCTCTCTCTAAAACCGAAAGAAAGAATGATGTGAAGGGAGGGTGGGCGTCCATGCCCACCTTTACACCAACTTTTAAAAGATTTGTCCTTTTTGGACACTTTTAGTCCCTCCACTTGGACTTTATTGCTTTTCTTTCATTTATTCTTCATGTCTTGTCTTTTTAAAATAACCGGGTGTTACACAAAAGCATGGACCTTTTCACCAACTCATGTAAGTTGGTGACCTTACAGAGATGCAGTGAAAAGGTGTCCGGCTTTATGGAAAAGTACCTTAGATAAAGCATGTGTCAAAAAGTCTTCAGAAGAAATCTGTCTTCATAAGTTAAAGCTTTGGAAGACTTTGTCTCTGAGGCTTAGGAAGACTTCATCTTTGGCTTCGGAAGATATTGGTCTTGGCTTCGGAAGATTTCACACTTAGAATATTTCAGTTGCATGTGTGAAACTTCCTAAGCATTCTTCTTCAATGCACTTGTACAGCATGCAGGACAGACTTTGGATGTTTGGGTTGCATCATCCTCTTCATTAATCTCTACAACTCCCCCTAGGCTGATGCTACCAAAACATTTAGTAGACTTCAGATATCAACAGTCCTCATTAGGATGATCACCATTCCTTTCTTCATAAGGTGATCAGGATCCTTCAAACTCTCAAAATGTCTTCTCATATCAAAGAGATCATGCAGAGGAAGCTGAAACATATCTTGCCATGTGTAAATGTCTTCAGTGCTTTGATCTCTAATGACATGCCATCTTTCTGGATTTGTTGTGTATGTCTAAGACAAGATGGGTCTTCTTGATGCTAGAGGAGCTGTTTGAATTGGAGTTGATATAGCATCCTCTGGCTGCACATCGTCAGGATATTCTAACTCATCCTGGGGTTTAGAAAAGACTGCAGTCTTCTTCTTCTTTGGCTTTGGTTTAGAAGCCATCCTCTTCTTTCTCTTTGCAGGTTTTAACTGAGGAGGTTGGCCTGTAGTACCAGATTGATCTTCATTGTCTTTCTCAGTTGGGACTTCCTCTCTCTCTCAGGCTTTGAAGGAGAGGGAGGTTGACCCTGCTATGGATCAGAAGATGAAGCTTGCTGAGTTTCAGCAGGAGGTCCAGGTTGTGTTGTCTCTGGTTGTTCAACCTTAACCTCCACTTCAGGTAGGGCTTGACTTGGAATGGAGTGTAAGTTAATGAGCTCTCCACTTTTGATCTTCTGCTTGATCACCCTAATATGCTCATCCATAGTGGATAGAGACATGGGGCCAAGTCTCCTTGTGGAGAATCCATATAGCTTCAAGAAGCTCATCATCCTCTGCCTGTCAACAGACTTCTTCATGCTCTTTTGGATGATGGCTCTTGATTTTGCAGGTTCTTCCCTTAGTTTTTCCTTAGTTGTCTTCCTATCCTTGACTATCTCAAGTTCAAGTTGTTTTAAGTACTCAAACTCAACATAGTCATAGGACAAGGGAAGAAGTGCTTCTGCCTGATAGAGGCCTGTGGCACTCAAGTAGTTGATCATCTTGATCCTATCTTCTTCTTTATCTACTTGAGGGTCTTGTTAAACCACATTCTCTTGTGCAAGACTTTCTTGAACTGGGGAGAGGGTAGGCACATGTTTGTACAATCTTTTCTTTTTTCTCTCTTCTTTTATTTGTACTAGAAGCTCTGCATCTTCTGCCTCCTTCTTCTGCCTCCTTCTTCTCCCTTGACCTTTCCAGGTCAACCAGTTCATTCAACTCATCTAAGGGGAGAGAAATGACAATGGCTATGTCATAGTTTCTTGTCTGCAGATAATTATCCTAACTGCCCTTAGCTCATCATTCTGAGTATCTGGTCTGGGGGCAGCCCTGATAGCAGACTCCATGAGTCTTGAAGACTTAGCAGAGGAACTTTCTCCCCTCAGCCTCCTTTTCCTCTCTCTCCTCCTCCTCAATCTCCTCATATGTCATCTTTCTTTTCCTTTTGTCACTCACAGACCTTTGTGACTCAGGGTGGAGAGAGCTTTGGCCTTCATTGCTTGATGCAGCTTCTGAGCTCTGGCAAAAGAGACGTTGAGAAGCACCTTCACCAGCAGGTGTCTCAAAAGAAATGTGAATCTCTGCAGCAGTTGATGATGATGAGACAGGGCTCTCAAGTTCTACCACTAGGCCTTCAGTCAAGGTTTCCCCTATGAAACTAATCTTAGGGTCTGCCCCAACTTCTAGTTGAGCGATGGCATTGCCTGATTACCTAAGTCTCCATCTGAAGCTGAACTCTGCAGTGATCATGTCTTGGATTCTCTGAGCCAGCCTGTCAGCTTGTCTTGATTTGCTTGGATTGACAAGTGGCATGTTGACTAGATCAAAACTTCATAGTAGTTCAACGTCTGAAAATTTAAGACTTCTTGTTGTCCTTGAACTCTTATGATGATTAGGGCTTTCCTAATGCTGTCATACCTCCACCCAATAATGTGATTAGAAGATGGTGAAGATGACATAGCCCTTGGTATCCCATCCTCACACAAACTCTGTATGAAGGAGTCTATGTAGTCCACATCAATGTAAATTTGAGGAGGTTGCTGAGAATGCACAATTGCAAGTGAGGATGGTGAGTCCTCAATGTCCACTCTCTCTAAAGAACTCCCAGGTTCTATAGCTGTAATGACTTTCTCCCCCTTTTTGGTAGCATCACCCACTTGCATAGGTGAGCTGGAAGATAGGTCAATCACTAGTAGGTGATTGATGGGGGCTAGAAATAGGAGCCTCAGAAGCACTCATCTCTATTTGAGTAGGGGAAAAGAAGAGAGAATCATGGTACCCACTAAAACCTAGATCTTCATTAGTATAGAAATCAAGGTTGGGAATTGGTTGGTTGAGATCTATAGGCTGGGGATGGTAAGTGTCCCTTGAAGGTTGATCACTTGAGTGTTGAGACTCAGAGTGATGGGTTAAGGTAGTTGGGCTAATGAGATTATTAGGCTGAGCATGAGGAACCTCAGCACTGATCCTTGAAGAGATGGGAGTGGTCTACTCCTCAGGAGAAGTGGGAGCTCTAGTGTCCACTTGTGCCTGTAAGGGTGAGTGTATGGGGACCTCCACAGACTAAATAGTTTGAGCAGGGGTTTGTTTGGATTTTCTTTGGTAAGTGAGGGTAATTTGAGGCTGTTGAGGTGGTAGGGAAACAATAGGTGTGGGTTTAACACTAGCTTGTGTTGCTAGGATGTCACCTTCAGCAATGAGCTCTAACATTTTTAGGTCTAGGGCTGTTTCTACCCCAGAGAATCCAACAGTGGGCTTTCTTAGTATTTTAAAAATGTCGGGCTTCATCTATCCTAGTTTAAGAATGTTACCTGTTTCACTTAACTGTGAGCCTAGTTCACAGTTAAGAATGTATGGACATATCTAGGAAACATGTAATATTCTAAGGAGTCTAAGTTAGCAAGCAAGTTGGTATAAACAAACTGAGAATACCTGAACTTGACCCCCTGAATCATTCCATGGATGATGAAGGAGAGATCCTCAGGAATCTGGTCCCATCCACCATCCTTGTTTGATAAGCTGTGGATGACCATATGGAGCAGGAATCTCCACTGGGATGAGACCTTCCCTTTCCAAAAGGTCATTATAGAGAAATCTCCCTCATATCCCATCTGCTCAAAGGAATGATTAACAGCTTCCTTTGGAAGAACACCTCACCTTCTTTATCATCCAGCTGAAGATGCCTGTTGATGATGGCTAGAGTGATAAAGACTGTTCTCCCCTGCACTATGGCAGACAGTGCCTTCTCCCTATCTATGACAACCTCTTGGCAGGTTTTCCAAAATTCAAGCAAATGATCCTCATAGAGTAGAGGATCAATGGTTAGGGAGGTGAAGTAGTTGGACAAAGCTAAGAATCGACAAACCTCTGAGAAATGAGGATCTTTCTCAGAGCTTAACTGAGCAACCTGATTATGTTTGTTGTGTAGCTGCATGGTAAAGTTGGGATCATTTCTGTGAGCGAGATTGGCCATTTTGAGGTAGCTTAAAGATGAAGAAAGAAGGAAGAAAGAAATTTTAGAGAGAAATTTGGGTTTTAGGTTTGGAGGAAGAACAGATGATAGAAAGAGGGGGAAACTGTTAGGTTTATATGTGAAAAGGATTTCAGATAAAGTTTAATGAAAGAGGATAAACTTTGAAATCCAGATGTCGGTCCCACCTCTGAAAACGTAGTTTACTTTTGCTCAAAAAGTAGATTTCTTGGAATTTAAAAAGCTTCCGAAGGTTAATTATCTTTGGAAGTTTTAATTAAAAAGCTTCCAAAGCTAAAATGACTTCGGAAGATTTTCCTGAGAGTTTTGAGAATTTTGTTTCGGAAGAGAAATTAAAACTTGATTGCTTTGTATATGAAACAACAAAGCCTTCGAGAGTAATTTTGCTTCAGAAGTAAATGGTCCTTGAAAATAAGTGTCTGAGACAAGTATTTAAGCTTTGGAATATAGATCTAGATCCTCTTCCAAAGGTAAAGTTCTTAGACAGTTATTTATTTTGAAGGCATGATTTGCTTCCAAAGTTAAAAGCATAACTTCCGAAGTATCAGAAATTTTTCAAAAATCTAAGGAAAATCATCAAAAATAAATTTTTATCCAAAGAAAACATGAGCTTATGAAAGTGATGAACTAGACAACTTAGGACACATATATTTTAAGAAATAATAAGAATTAGTTTTAAGAAAAGCCTACTCAAAGTTGATCATCCTAATAGCTTATAATAGATATTTAAATCTCTATTCATCAAAAGCCTTTGTAAACAGATCAGCATATTGTTCATTTGTGTGAACTTTGACTAGTTTAATTAATCCATTTTCATAGTTATCTCTTATTAAATGATACCTGATATTGATGTGTTTGGTCCTTGAATGCTGCACCGGATTCTCTATGATTGAGATAGCACTATTGTTGTCTATGTGAATGGGAGTCTCCTTGAAGTTTAACCCATAGTCCAGCATCTGATTCTGAATCCAAAGCACTTGAGCACAGCAGCTTGCAGCAGCAATGTATTCAGCTTCAATAGTTGATGCAGAGACACAGGATTGTTTCTTGCATTGCCATGAGACCACCCTTCCACCAAGGAACTGGCATCCCCTAGATGTAGACTTTACAGTCATGTTGCAACCACCATAATCACTATCTGTATAAGCATACAGATTGAAGTCAGGATTCTTTGGGTACCATAAACCAAGTGTTGCGGCACCTTTCAGGTATCTAAGAATCCTCTTGACAGTAATGAGGTGAGACATCTTGGGTTGGCTTGATATCTTGCACAAATACATGTAACAAACATAATATCAAGCCTGCTAGCAATAAGATACATAAGAGACCCAATCATAGCCCTTTATAACTGTTCATCTACACACTCCCCCTCAAGATCAGGTCCAAGGGAGTGGTTTCTGGCTATGGGTGTCTTAGCAATCTTACAACCAGTCATATTGAATCTCTTGAGTATGTCCTGAACATACTTTGACTGACTTATGAAGATGCCATCTTCAACTTGCTTCACTTGAATTCCCAGAAAGAAATTGAGTTCCCCCATGGCACTCATTTCAAATCTATCTTTCATCAGCTTCTCAAAGTCTTTACAGAGCTTTGGATTAGTTGAACCAAAGATAATGTCATCCACATACACTTGAACTAGCAATATGCCATTTCCCTGTCCTTTGATGAAGAGAGTTCCATCTATGGTACCTCTCATGTATCCATGTTTGCAAAGATACTCAGACAATGTCTCATACCACTTCCTGGGTGTCTGATGCAGCCCATAGAGAGCTTTGTCAAGCTTGCAGGCGTAATCAAGATGATCAGGATCTACAAAACTAGGTGGTTGTTTGACATATACCTCTTCATCAATCACTCCATACAGAAAAGCACATTTTACATCAAGCTGAAAGACCTTGAAGTTCTTGGATGCAGCAAATGCCAGGAATATCCTAATAGCTTCTAATCTTGCTACTGGAGCAAAGACATCAGTGTAGTCAATCCCTTCTTCTTGTGTGTACCCTTGAACAACTAGTCTAGCTTTGTTCTTGATGATGATGCCTCTGTCATCTTTCTTGTTCCTAAACACTCATTTGGTCCCAATGGTAGTCTTCCCATAAGGAAGAGGACAAAGGTTCCAAACTTTCTGCCTTTTGAATTGAAGCAGCTCTTGTTGCATAGCCTCAACCCAACTTCCATCCTTTAGAGCCTCATCAACTTTCTTTGGCTCTATCTGGGATAAGAAACAAGAGTGAAGACAAACATTTGCTTCATGGGTTTGTCCTCTTGTCCTTACCCCTATGACAACATCTCCAATGATGTTTATGGTGGGGTGAGACTTGTGGATCCTAAGTTGAGGGATCACAGCAAGTTGCTGAGAAAGATCTAAATTAGAGAAATTTAGATCTGGCATACATGTTTCTCCCACCACATTAGCACACTTTTCAAGAGAAACTTGATCCAAGCAATGTGTGACATCATTGATGTTCTTATATATGGTGTGATTAGTAGCATCAACAAATTCTTGATCACTGTCACCACCACCATTGTTGTCTTCCATAATTGAGATGTTCTTATCTGGTTGTGGAGCCTCTGAGCTGGAATTTGAAGGCACCCCAAATGTATTAGCTGAGTTTATCATTGTAGTGCTGATAGAAACATCATTTGTAGAAGTAGTTCCAACTGGAGCTGAAGATGTGTGAGTTGAAGGTCTTCTTAGCTCAAATCTTGGATCAGGATCAGATGTATTTAAATTTTCTACAGATCCTGAAACATTCTCACAAGATTTGTTAAAACAGTTGGTAACTAAGTCAAGATCAAATAGCCAATCAGGACCGAAACCACCTACACAAGGTGTGTGTTCATTGAAAGTCACATTGGATGACTCCTCAACAATTCTAGTTCTGAGATTGTATACTCTATAAGCCTTAGCTTGAGAAAAGTATCCAATAAAGTGTCCATCATCTGATTTCTCAGCAAACTTGGCAATTTGATCTTTGGTATTCAAGATAGTGTAAGGACATCCAAATGACCCGAGAAAACAAATGAAAGGTTTCCTCTTATGCCAAATTTCATAAGGAATTGTAAGGCCCCGATCCCGGAAACCTCACAGTTGGTCATTCATAGCAATTAAAACATTAATCATTACAAATAAATGAGCTTATGCAGCAGAATACGTTTATCAAAAGCCATTCATTTCATATAAACCCCTGTTGTTGAGCAATACATCATCATTTAATAGATTGCAAAAGAATTGTTTATATGCATTACAAAACAACAGCAACATAGAATACGAATGGATGTCAGTCTTTCCCTTGCCGAGTAGCTTCACTCTCGTGCCATCCTCAGCAATGATTACCTGCCAACTGAAAATGTATAAAAGTCAGTGTTGCTGAGTGAGCTTTAGTTTTAAAAGTAATAAAATACTTTCTATATGTTGTATAAGAAAATACTCTTTTCTGTAAAATACAACTCTGTACTGTATATGCGAGCACGCATCAACTATATGAACAAATATTGTTCGTTCTCTGTACTGTATGCCTTGTCTGTAAACTTTTAACTTTATGTTTCACTTTCTGTATGGACCAGTGAGCAGTACCCCAACTATATGCGCGATGGAAAACGGGTGATGGGCCATCTATATCCCTTGAAAGGGTCAACTGTATCCCTCAAAAGGGTCAACTATATCCCCCGAAAGGGTAACTGTATCCCCCGAAAGGGTCAACTATATCCCCCGAAAGGGTAACTGTATCCCCCGAAAGGGTCAACTATATCCCCCGAAAGGGTAACTGTATCCCGAAAGGGTCTGTGTACTATGTACAAGGCCGACCTAATCACCCAGGGCACGCTACAAAGGTCCTGCCAATCTCAATTGATTGACCCTGTGTGCATAAAAGGGTAGCTAACCCGTAGCACAGTTGAGCTAATAACAACACGGTCGTGTCCCTCCTGTAAGCTTGCAAGACTTGTTAACATTTTATTAATGTTCCTCTTCTTTCTTTATTGCTCTTTCACTTTATTATTACGAAATACTTTACGTTACGATAATAACATACCACGTAAAGTCACATTAAGCATCTTCCACCTGAAAGCTCTAGTCAAAACCTCCTTCTTCAATAGCAACAGCAGCCTGCTGCTTTGACTTCTCATTCTGGAGAGCTTTGTTAGTGTAGTTTGGTCTAGACTGTGTTTGGCCACCATTTGTTTTAGGTGCCTTACACTCTCTGGCAAAGTGGCCCATTAAGTTACAGTTGTAACACTTGACTTTGCCTTTGTCCAGGCCAAACTTTCCACTGGTTGCATTGCTTGGAAACTTCCTTCCAGTCCTCTTGTAGAACTTCTTGGCTCTGTGAGTGAGAAGAGCCATCTGGTGGACTATTTCCATGTATTCCAGATCATCTGGATGAATACTCCAGGTCTTCAAGAGTGAAAGGAGAGTTGCCACAGCTTTTATCATAAGACACAAAAGCTTGAGAAGAACTTGTCTCTTGGAATGGACTTCCTTGAGTGTAGTTCTCCCTTGGTGTCTCTAGGAAGGTGATGAAAGGACCCTTTGGTGAGTTTTCAGGGTAGCATATGAGATGATGTTGGGGTTCTATGCTATCCCTTTCAACCACATGTAGGGCTGAACCCATTTGATTGTTGGAGTTTCCAGATGAACCTTGCATGTTCATTTCTATCTGGTAGCCACTGAGAATCCTATATAACTCTGTTAGAGTTAGAGTTTGGAGATTTTCAGTTCTCTTGATCACCACACAGTAGTGTGTCCATTGCATAGGAAGTGAGGACATGAACTTCCTTACAATGTCTCTGTTTTCAAGAGAAACTCCTCCATCCACAAGGGTATCCACAATCTCAACATACCTGAAGTATTGCTGAGTCATGGTTTCACCTGTTTTAAAGGTGAAGTTTTCAAACTGCTGCTTCAGGAGATCCTTCTTGTTGTCCTTGTCTTCAGAGGAACCCTTATACATCAGTTTCAATGCATCCCACAGTTGCTTGGCTGTTTTGCACTTTTTGAAACCTCTGTACGGCAGTTTGAAGGGCTGTCATGGCTTTTCTGTCAATCTCTACTCTCTTCCTATCTTCATCAGAGTAGTTAGCCACATCCTTGCGGATCATACTAGCATCAGTAGCAGAAGGGGTGCTAGGAATGAAAGGTCCATGCTCAATAGACTCGCACATTCTTGAATCAAGAGACCTGATGAAACCTTCCATTCTCAAACACCAGGTATCAAGCTCATCAAGAGTGATCAGTGGGGACTTGTTCATGGTTCCAGTTTCCATATCAGTCTTAGAAATGGCTGCCATTTGAAAAGTTGGGTATTTATATGTGTGAGGGATCTTAAGATGGTGAGATCTTATATCAAGAGCCTGGAGGGCTCTGATACCAAATGCAGGACCGGTGAAGGGGGTCAATTACAACACAACAACACAAAGAGGAGATTAACCAAACTTAATCAAACAATAAGACTGGATTGACCATAATAAGACACTAAGAACACAAGTAATATAAGAAACAGAACAAGAGAACACAAGTATATGGTTTTCAAGAATGCAGTATATTGCTTTCTCTATGTTTAATTACAAGTGTTACAAAGCATATTAGAAAGATATAAGAATATGAGATACTTATACTACATCCTACAGCCGGCTATACTTTGAAAGCCAGCTGGATACAATTGACTAGACATAAACAAAATCAATTGTAGAGTCACAAGGCTGATTGCCTTTTGACTAGTGACTATGACATGCCATAGCTCACATCCTTATCTATTACAAAAAGGATAAAGTACATGAAGTAGAAAGTTACAGACTCAAGACCTCAATGTACAGTTACCAAAAGCATGGACCTTTTCACCAACTCATGTAAGTTGGTGACCTTACAGAGATGTAGTAGAAAGGTGTACAGGTTTATGGAAAAGTACATCAGATAAAGCATGTGTCAAAAGTCTTCAGAAGAAATCTTTCTTCATAAGTTGAAGCTTCGGAAGACTTTGTCTCTGAGGCTTCGGAAGACTTCATCTTTGGCTTCGGAAGATATTAGTCTTGGCTTCAAAAGATTTCACACTTAGAATATTTCAGTTGCATGTGTGAAACTTTCTAAGCATTCTTCTTTAATGCACTTGTGCAGTATGCATGACAGACTTTGGATGTTTAGGTTGCATCAGTCTCTTCATTAATCTCTACACACTATCTTTAGTAAACTTATGTATCACACTGGTTAAATAAATAAAATATTAAATACAAAAAAAACTTAGTAATTATAAAATAATATTATAATATAATATATGATTGAAATTAGGTAGAAGATATGGTTGTAAGTAATAAAATAATGGTATCAACTACTTAAACTTTTATTTTTATTTTTTCCAAGAAACAAAGTAAACATTTTGCTTCAAATTAAATCATTTTAAAAAATATCATTTTTAAAATTTTTCTTATTATAACTCTTAATTGTAACTATTTTATTTTTATTTTCAAAGCACCAATTTTAAAATTAATTGTATTTGTATAAAAATTTGATTTTTTGAAAAAAATTATTATTTTATAAAAATTAGTTTATTCAGGAATAACATTAATAAAAAATCACCTTATTAAATTTCAAAAACTAATTTTAATATAGAAAAATTAAATATTATTTGTAATAAATGTAATCACTTAATATGAGATAGATGCAGAAAAATTTTGGTGAATATGAATGTGGTGCTTTGGTGAATATTGATATATATACATACATACATATATATATTATATATATATAATATATATATATATATATATATATATATAATATATATATATATATATATATATATATATATATATATATATATATATATATATAATATATAATATATATATTAAGAAAATACAATCACATAATCAAATAAATCATTTATGGACAAAAATAGGTGAATTTTCTTAGTATCATGCATAAAATAATTTGTACATAACAAAAGACATATATATTGATAGGGTATTTGATTTTAACAAAACATGAAATATATATAATGTTTAAATAATTTTTCTAGATATGAATAAATAACAAGCAAACAAACAAACATATCAAGTATAATATACTTGTTAGCAAAACTATTAGTATGGTTTAGATAGGGTGTGATGCTGCAACTTTCATTGAGATTTTATTTAGATTTTATTTAGATGTAGTAAGTTTACAATAGATAAATTATTTCATATAAACATTAAAATATGATCACAATTCAAAATTAATGGGAACAGGGACGTGACAAGCAAGATATTATTTTATTTTTTCATAAACTAGATAAAATGTATGTGTAGTGACGCAAGAAGATGAGTATACGCTTATTAACATAACTTAATACGAGTTGTTATTATTATTAACCAAATGAAATCATTTTGACAACCATATTCTTCATTAAATGTGCATTTATGGACCAAAAATATGAATAAGTTTGCAGAAAGGGAAAAAAGAAGAAAAAGAGAAAGAAAGAGTCTCCATATCTCAAACAAATCATTTTAAGTTATATTTAATGCAAAGAGTTTTGCTTTCGTTTAAAAAAAGTCTAGTATTTTGATGCATACCTTATAAAATGGTTAATTGGTTCATATAAACCATATCTTATATCACTAAAAGTAAACCATAAGTCATTCTTAACTATTAAAACAATTATTATTTTTGGAATTTATTTCTACATATATTTTTATGAAGCTCATCGGCATACATACCATGAGCCATACCATTATCCTAGATAGTAGTAACCAAGTATTTTCCCTATTTTCTTACCTTTATACAATGATTTACAGAGGAATAGAATTCATGCCAACAACCACGCTAAGTTGCTACTACCATTGTCCAGGCCACCCCCGCATGGTGTTTCACATATGACCAACATGCCACATAGGACCATGACGTGGCTCATGATATGTTCACTAATGAACAAAAACTTTTGAATGATGGGAATATTAGAATAAATAAATTTTAGTAATTTTATTATATACTCAATATTGCATTCATAACTATATAACCAATATTAATAAAATAAAAGATATAAGAAAAGTGTCAAACGATGATTCAAGGATCTTTTGCTGGAAAAAAATATAGTACGTTAAATGTATATTAGCTATAATAAATACAGTTTATTCATGTCATAAAATAAAATAAAATGTATTGAACAATAAAAATATAAAAGAGAACTTTAGTTGTAAATACACAATTTCCCTATACTACATATCCATGCTTGGCATTTGAATTAACACCTAATTTATGTAGGGTGTTAGCAAAAACGGATCGTTTCACAATGTGATACACGCACCTCTACCATACACAATGCATCCAACAACTTAAAACTTTGAACTTAAAATCACACACATACACACAAAAAGAAAGAAGAGAAATGTATTAATGATATGAGACCTAGTCGGTAAAAACGAACTAAAAGCAATGAAAATATATAATATCTAGCTACAAATTTTTTGTGCACTCTAATAAATCATTAAAAGTAGAAGAAACTAAAAACAGAGCATTTACAAGAACAGGTCTTCTTCTTCTTCTTCAACACTCTTAAGGGCTTTCTTGGCAATTTTATATTTTCCAACAAATTGCCTTTCATTCCTAATAACATACCTTTCTATGAAAAACTTGATTCGGTTCTAAGGCTTTCATATTGTTGTGACCCAGCTATACGTTTGAATATATTCCGAACCAAATCATCTGCACACTTGAAAACACCCTCAAAAAATAACCTAAAATGCATCTTCTTTTCCAGATTGAGTTTGGTGGTGTCATGTAGATCTGCTTTTTTTACCACCGCAAGTGAAAGTGTAAAGCTTGACACCAATTCTGCTACAAATTTCGCCAGGTGCATCGATCTCATTTGCTGCATTTCTACTAGTTCCTGGGGAATTGATCTCGTTTGCATTGATTCTAGTTCTGTGTAGTGGTCCCATATGCAGTACTAAACGAAAAGAAAAAAATACATCTTAAATACACTTTCTTATTAATCTCTGTATAAACGTTTTTTGTAATAAAAAAAGACTAAAAGCGTTTTCACAAGTCAAAATAACCCAATTCGCTTCAACCCACATTTAAAAAAATACATGTGTTGATTTTTGACACCCCTAGTAGAGTATAAAGAAAAATAAATCAACCTGTTTTGATTTGAAAATTTAAAGGACACCAGAAATGATAATTAATAGACACCAGAAATCATGTACTATGTACTACAATTTACAAAGGTACCACTAATTCTAAATTTCCAATGCAATAGCTTTGAGAATTGTTGTAGACATAGTAGTAGTCATTTCAATCATGTTTTTATGAATGGGTTAATATGGGTATACTTCATCTCTAACGGGTAAAGAAACAATGGAACATGCCAAATGGGTCAACCATGTCAAACTGATCGAAAGCCACCAACATGGTACAATAGAACATACCATAAAGGAGAAACATTTTAGGCAAAAATCTTTTCAGATCAACCCAGATCACCTGTTTTTGCCCATACAAAACTACCCATTTGACCTGTTACCCAACCCGCCTTATCCACCCAATGAAATACCTGTAATGTGAACTTGTGGTTCTTGTCATGATTGCATAACTTTGTGGCCAGAACACAATAATAGTTGTTAAATACTTTTTCCTGCAGACAACACTCCACAAGGATCCGCATAATCTCTCTATCCTACAATAATATTTTTTTCTTCATGGTTCAAATTTCACAACCGAACTCCAATGTGTTGACAAACAAATCAAGAAGAGAACATAACTACATTCTACATTACTCGTCATTCATTAACATTGAATTCAGAAGTATATTTTCCATGTTTTTAGTTGTCGTTGTGTGACTATCAATTAATTGTCTAAAATAGCCCTCAATAGTAAAAAAGGAGTGTCGTGTTGATTCATGTAAATGCCATTACATACTTACAATGATGACAATGAACAAGTTTCTCAATAGTAACAAAGGAGTGTCCTTTAGATTCATGTTAATGTCATTCCATAGTAACAAAGTTTCTCTAATAATAAGAGTAGGATAAAATAGAAATACATGCTTCCCTTGCAAATCCAACCTCAATAGTTTCTCAAACGCATCAATATAATTCTCTGCATTCATAATTATATAAAATATCTCCCTTCTTGCATCTGTATTCATTTTTGTCCAGCGGCAAGTTGATTCATTTTTTGATTATATGAGCTCTCTTTATCCATCTTTTTGGCAAAATTTCCAATGTTGTTACTGTTTGTGGCAGATGACATCATCTCTCCTGATAACCACCATTGACCTTTTTTCTCAGGGTCAAGAAGCTTGCTCCATTTCATTCCCCGAACTAATATGCTTTCTACCCTCAACTGTGTGAAAAAAAGTAAACAAGGTATTAAAAAGGATTTATTTTCACTTTATATAACTGTTAGAAGTTACAATGATGTATAATAAAATAGCATATTGTAATGACCTTCTGAAGCCACTTCTTGATGTGAGTATGTTGTAAGGTATCTTCTTTAGCCTTCTTTTTGTTGTTCTTGATGTCAATTATGGTTTCAAGCATGAACTCCATCTGCCACCAATGAAGTAAGCAAAGTTATAATAAAAGCTAAAATTAACAAAAACTATAGAAAAGAAAATAATGAATTAACAAAATGCACACTCTTTTATTTCTCATGTATAATAGTCAATGAAATACATACTCTTTTACTTCTTGTCTTTCCCCGGCTATCTCCAGATGTAGACTTCTATTCTGTCACCTTGTTTTGGATGTTGACAATAAAGTTTTTCATGGTGGTTGGGTCGTCACTCCATAGTCTCATCCCAGAACCTAATGAATCCAAATAGCAAGTGCTTATAAATGGATATACTGGTATATTATGATTTTCGAAAAATCACAAAAAAGGGAGAAAACTACAAGCGGGAATTTCAACCCATTCAATTGTCAACACAGTGAATTTCTAATCTTTAAGAAGTAAATCAAGCCAACTTCAAAAACGGAAAAAAGTTACTCCTATGTATTCGTATGCATAAAACCACCTACAAACTTCTTTATCTCAAACTATTAGAAAGTTACTGAAATAATGAAACTTTGGTAGTTATAACACTAACTAGTTACAAGAAATAAACTTTCAAGGCAAAAAGTATTTTAGGCCAACCGTAATTTTGGCCCGTTATCCACCCACATGACGTGCATGTTTTCCACCTCTAACATAAACAAAATATCACCAAAGTACCTATAAACTTACAATTAAGAATTGTCAGGATAGTGGAAACATCAACCTCAGTCAACCGTGAGCTTAGCATCATCATGAAATCATATATTAAATCACTGAAATGGTATCATAATAGAGTTCCATTAATAAGACAAAAAAGTAAACAAAAACTAGTATAAAAAGTACATTTTATCTCCGCTATGAAACTTTAGAAGGTGAATAACCTTGAGCAGACTCCAAACATGTACAAATAATAGAGAAGAAGAGTCAAATTCGGCAAGGAAAGATTGTCTTCCTTCTAATACTTGTCCTAATATAAACATAAGAAAATTATTAAATTCAAATATTTATGTGGATTGCTTAAACATACAAATTTATATATTTATTCAAAACATTGAAATCATTCAAATGAACCTCAAAACATTTTGCAAGCGAAGCAAGCAGCTTTGCACCAAAGTCAATCCCAACCAAGCAAGCTAAACCAAAAACTAAAGCTGCAAAAATAGCAGCATACCTACAAGAGTATAGATGTACTATCATCACAGGAATACCAAACTAAATGATGAAAAGGAATAATATTTATGAGGTGTAAAAGCTTGACTCAACTGTTCATTGTCACGGGGTCCACCTGAACATGATGTTAAAATTTCTTCACTTATGATTTGAGCACCATCACTACGGCTAATAGACTGCACGTAAGAAATTCACGAAAAATGAGACAAATGTTTTACACCTCAGGTAGGGGCATACTAACTATATGCCTATATGGTAAATAAGAAAGAAATAGGAAGATGCATTATAACATGTTCCACTGATAAAAGAATACTAACTATATGCCTATATGGTAAATAGTACAGAACTACAGATATATAAAGCATAACTTATTTCATATTTACCCCTTCCAAAAAACAAATTTCTCTTTTTACCCCTTCTATAGTAAATAAAAGTTACTTATAACATGTTCCACTGATAAAAGAATAGGAAGATGCATTATTAGTTATTGATTATTCTATTGTAAAAAAAATTTATTACATGTTTCACTGATTAAACAGTAAGAAGATGATTTTATTGCCATGAATTATCTCAATGCATAATGCTATCTGTTTATTTAGTGTACAAGGTTAAAACAACTTATTCTTACTTTATCTACTGTGAAACGGGTAAATATCAGAGCTTTTCAAATAGGGTATATAAGAAAGTGCACGAAATAAACTAAAATGACAAGCAGAAAATTGAAATGTGAGGTATGGGAAAAAGAAATATATGGAATTAAAAAGCTTACCTGGAAAATTGTGGACATTTCCCTTGTAATTCCTTTCACATTGGATTCACATAGCCTATTTAAAAGGCCTGAAACCAATCAAGATTTATAAACAAAACTATCATTTTTTAATACATTCATATCCCTTTAAGATCCTTCATGTAGAAAGATAGAAAACTATAGATATTAAGTAAGAATAATTCTAATTTGTAATCATCAAATTAAATAAGATATGCTTATTTATGATAAGATATCTTCGTATCATCAATGATAAAATATGAAACTGATATCAATTAAAAAGATCTAGTTTTGCATACCGCGCATATGTTTTCGAATTTGAGAATACTCTTCTAGTTCATTTGTGGACACAGATCTTAGTTGAGGTGGTACATATTTTGCATGTTTTGCTATTACCAATGCTTGTGCAAGATTATTTTCATCTTCAGTTTCAGGTTCTTCCACCAAATAATCACTTTTCATCTCTACATCCAAATCCAACTTTTTTATTAAATTCTTTTTCTGTTTCTTGCTTGGAATGTTTCTTCTAGAAGCTTCTTCCAAGTCTTTATTTTCTTCAGTCTCCAAAGAATCAAGTACAGATGGAATTCCCTCAAGTAACATGTTGAGTTCACCATCATCTCCCCCTAATTTCCTTTTTTTCACTTTAAGTTTTTTGCAAGCTTTCTTTCCAAAGCAAGATCCTCCTTTGCAGAAATGACACCATTCTGGTTTTCCAGTTCCAAATATTTTTCAAATTTTATGTTTTTCCTCATCAGTTCTGTAGACATCTTTATTTGGTCATCATTTCTTGATGATTTTGTCCTCTTATGTTTTTTATGTGAAGTACCACTATTTCTAGAAGTTTCTCCCTCTTTTGTATCAACAGAAATACCATCTTTTTCAATTTGCATGTCCATGTACTCCTCAAGTTTAGATTTTGATAGTTTTTTAGAATCTTCAATTCTCAATTCTTTCTCTTCTGCAACTTTGTTATTCTTTTGCATATTTTCTGCCTTATGTTTGCTCATTGTCTTTTTTATTTTCTGAATTGTTACAAATCAAGAAAAAAATCCATGTCAGAACAAAAGACAAGTCATATTTTACATTCTATTAAAATAAATTAGACAAGCAAAAAATTCAGGCAGAATTTTTCATACATGATATTGGACCCACGACTCAAACTTTTTATTTTTTTTTCTAGTCGAGCTTCTTTCCGTTTCTCTCTACGAGTTTTATCTCCCGAGTCTTTACGTGCAGCTTGCAAAACAGAAGTATTATATTGTTATTATTCATTCTAATCAACATATGATAAGCAAAAAATGAAAAAATCTTACCCATTAATAACTTATAAGTATTCCACTGTGGTATTACCAGACTGCTACATTTTTTAAAGAAAAAAAGGTTTTAGCTGCACTGGTGGTGGTACATAAGCATATTTACTTGTCATGACCCATGATTCGTCTATTCATGTTAGGATCAGCAATCTACGTTTGATTGATTAGAGAGTATAGCAGTGGAAATCAAACAATGAATTAGCCAATTCACAAGAACGCAAAAGATATTCAAGATAAGAACAAACGGTTATAGACAAAAAGAATTCTGCAAATATATTTCATTCAATATTCGCTTTCGTGGTAACAGAATGTCACAAATACAATTAGGTCAACACCTCTTATATAGGAGATGTGACATCTGCTGATGTCACTTGATAGTGACATCTAACAAAATTTATTCAAACTACTGATAGTTAACACAACTACTGAAGATGTCAAACAACTGACATCTTATTTCTTACAAAAATGCTAAGTGTTAACTATCACTACAACTACTGAAAAGAAACTACTGAAACTACAACGACTGAAGAACATGCTCTTCAGTCGTTTTACAAATACTGAAACAAAAAGAAAACTACTGAAAGGAAACCATCACAACAACTGAAGAATGCTTCTTCAGCTGTTGTAACAAACTCTGAAGGCTTCAGTACTTGTACTTGAACTTCAGTTGTTGTCATCAGCTAATGTCTTCAGTCTTTGTACTTCAATTGTTGATCTTCAGTACTTTGTTCTTCAGCTGTTGATCTTCAGACTTTGGTCTTTGGCTGTTGAAGTCTTCAGTACTTTAGTCTTCAGCTGTTGAAGTCTTCAGTACTTTAGTCTTCAGCTGTTGATCTTCAGACTTTGGTCTTCAGCTTTTGAAGTCTTCAGTACTTTAGTCTTCAGCTGTTGAAATCTTCAGACTTTGTCAAACAGCTTATCAAGTCTTCAGCAGTTGTTGTGATGTCTGTGAGACTTAGAGGTTTTTCTGATCAGGCTCATTGGTTCTTTTGGTCCAAGAATTCACAAACGAATTGAAACAAAAAATGAAGGGATTTTTTGAAAAATTTGTTATACATTAATAAATGAAAAAAATGTGACCACGATTCATATGGTAGTGTGGTTGACAATCCAACCCAACTGTTTAGTCATGGTTAGAAACCGACTGTAGAAGATGGCATGTTCTCGGAGGTTTTTAGTTTTTAAGGGGAATACTTTTCTATTCATGAATTTTGAAAGAACAAAAGGTGATACATTTAGAGGCAATTGTCATACAATTAGGTACTAAGCACTCGTAAACCGTATATGATACGGCTTACGAGTGCTTAGTACCTAATCAAATGACACATATATATATCATATGTGAATTTACCCTTCAAAAGACTAAAAATCATTGACTCCCAAACCTTTTCGATCAAAAAATGAATAATCATAACATCATTGGTTCACCCCAAAATGAAACTACACCGTATTAACATAAATAAGCTAATCATAAACAACAAATTGCACTCAAAGTAAATAAATATAATCCTTTGTGCACAAAATTATGACTAACCTTCTTTGATATTCTCCTAAGAAGCTAACAAAGCCTTCCCCCTTGTCTTCTTTCACTGCATACCACAAAATCATAACTCACTCAAATCGATAAAAGCAAATATTAGAAAAACTCAATAGTTTCCCCCTCCCCCAATCCATTATATATAAATTATGATATGGAGTTAATAAATAAGTAAATAAGTCAAATTATATAAATATAATTTCCTTAAGTTTTATTTTGATTTTAAATTCATACCTAGTGCTTTTGAAATGCAAAACAGTAAGAATTTTGTTACAAGATTAACACTACATAGACCAAACTCTGATTCAATTTACATAGTATATATAAGATCAAAGCTTTAGAAGACTATACATCAAAAATCTATACATCCAAAATCAAAGCTTCAAAAGAAATATACATTCAAAATCAATCATAGTATTTCTTACATTTTCTTACTATATGTGAAAAAGAGTTTAATTTATACATCTAGTCAAAACAAATTTAGTATACTAGTTTGTTATCTAACTCTAGAAAAAGAATATAAGGTGTTTTATAGTCTTCTTTTATACCAATAAAAAGGAATCACGGTGTTATATAATTTATTAGTCTCAAAAGTCAAAACCAATCAAAGAAGAATTAGATGAGTTAAATTCAAACCAAATCATCAAATAAGTCAAATTCATTGGCAAGGTGGTTTGATTTTACCAATTAAATATGTAACGATGGTGAAATCGATTACTTTTAATAAATCAAAACCATGTTTCTAATGGTCATAATAGAAGAAGATTGTCTAGTATATCCAAAACAACTTAAACCGAACATGTTTTGTAAAACCGAACCTAAATCGAAGCAATAATGCTAAGCATAATGAACCAAAATCGAACCATTCAAAAAATTGTTTTGTAGAGTGGAACCATAATCGAACCAAATTTGAATCAAAGAGAAACATGTTTTGTAAAATCGATCCAAAAATGAACCAAAACTGAACAATCAGAAACATGTTTAGTAGAATCGAACCAAAATCGAACCACAGTTGCAATGAAATTGAACCATAGCTGGAGAAGAAAGAAGGGTACCTGAGAACGGTTGGATTATCTGTAAGGCCCCATCCCCGAAGACCTCACAGTTGGTCATGCATAGCATTAAATACATTAATCATTATAAATTTAAAAGCTTAAGCAGTGAAATTATTTTAACAAAAGTCATTCATTTCATTAAAACACTGTTGTTGAGCAATACACTACTGTTTAATCGATTACAAAAGAATTGTTTAACTACATTACAAAACAACAACAATAACAAGCATGAATGGATGTCAGTCTTTCCCTGCCGAGTAGCTTCACCCTCGTGCCATCCTCAGCAATAATTACCTGCCAACTGAAAATGTATAAAAGTCATTGCTGAGTGAGTTCTAGTTTTAAAGTAATAAAATACTTTCTGTAATGTATACATATGAAAATACTCTTTCTGTGAAAATTCATCTTTTTATACGTGAGCACGTATTAACTATACAACCAGATAACACTTTTCTCTTTGTTGTATGCCTTGTTTATTCTGTACTCTTTTATCTTTATCTTTCACTGTATGTATGGACCAATGAGCAATACCCTAAACTATATGCATGAGAGGAAATGGTGTCGGGCCCTCTATTCCCACAAGGGGCTCTATATACTGTATACAAGGCTGGCCCAAAAACCTAGGGTACGCTGCAAAGGTCCGCCAATCTCAATTGACCGTCCCTGTGTGTATCTTAGGGTAGCTAACCTGCATCACAGTTGAGCTAATGACCTCATGGTCATGTCCCTCCTATAAGCTTGCAAGACTTGTTAACATTTTAATTAAGTTCCACTTCTCTTCTTTATTGCTCTTTCATTTTATTATTACCAGTAATACTTTACGTTACTATGATAAACACACCATGTAAAGTCACTTACTAATAGTAATAATAATCATAATAATATTAATAATAATAAGAAACAATCATAAGGTAATCATAATAATGCATGGAACCCATCATTAATAAGCCCTAGTCAAACCTCGGTCAAAACCCTAAAAGCACAGACTCCAAAAAATTTTGTAATAAATTCTAACTGTTTAGGCGCTTTGACACTATTTGGGCGCATGAGCCCTGTTTGGGCGCTTTATCACTATGCAGGCGTACGACTTTTGTCTATCTTTAGCTGCCTTCATGAAGGCTTTGATCTTTTCAAGCTTCTCAGTCGTAGCCTCGATTACCTCGACGCTCCCCAATTTCTTCTGACCAATATCACCCCAACAAACGGGTGTTCTGCATCTCCTACTGTATAGCATCTCATAGGGTGGCATACCAATGCTGGCATGATAGCTGTTGTTGTATGAGAATTTGGCTAACGGTAGGTGGTCATCCCAACTTCCCCCAAAATCAATTACGCATGCCCGAAACATGTCTTCCAATGTCTGAATGGTCCTTTATGATTGACCATGGATGATAAGCCATGCTAATATGTAACCTCGTCCCCATGGCATCGTGAAATTTCTTCCAAAATTTAGATGTAAACCGGGTGTCACGATTAGACACAATAGACACCGGCACACCATGACGAGTTACAATTTCCTTGATTAATAGATCAACCAACCTCTCAGATGAATATGTCTCGCAGATCGGTAGGAAGTGAGCACTCTTCATTAGACGGTCCACAATCACCCATATAGCATCATACCCTTTCGGAGTACGCGGAAACTTCGTGATGAAATCCATGGTGATGTGATCCCACTTCCATTCCGGTATATCCAAAGGTTGAATCTTCCCATATGGCTTCTGATGCTCGGCCTCTACCTGTAAGCAAGTAAGGCGCTTACTCACATACTCCACCACGTCGCGCTTCATACCAGGCCACCAATAATCTTTCTTCATATCTTGATACATCTTCGTGGCACCAGGATGAATGGAGTATCGAGTCTTGTGAGCTTCATCCATAATCTTCACCTGTAGATCCCCAAAACAAGGAACCCACATCCGTCCAAATCGGGTTTTGACACCAAGGGTGTTTTCACCCAGTTCCCTAACCAGACTTCTCATTCTTTCAGAGTTAAGATGATCTTCTTTCAATGCTTCATCTTGAAACTCCTTAACTTGTTTCATCACGTCGGAGGTCATGATTAGTTGGTATGCTTTCACTCGAATCGGCTCAAGTCTCTCTTTTTAACTAAGGGCATCAGCCACTACATTAGCCTTGCTCGGATGGTAATAGATCCCACAATCATAGTCCTTTATAAGCTCTAACTATCGTCTCTGTCTCATGTTCAAATCTTTTTGCTCGAAGAAGTACTTCAAGCTCTTGTGGTCAGTGTAAATGGTGCACTTCGTCCCGTAAAGGTAGTGCCTCCAAATCTTTAGTGCAAAGACCACGGCTGCTAGCTCCAAGTCATGAGTAGGATAATTGACCTCATGAACCTTCAACTGTCGGGATGCATAGGCTATAACCTTTCCTCTCTGCATTAACACGCAACCCAACCCCGAGTAGGAAGCATCTGAATAGACCACCAAATCCTTGCTTCCTTCGGGTAATGACAAGACAGGGGCGTGGGTCGGTCTTGCCTTCAACTCCTCAAAGGCCTTTTCTTGCTCTTGACCACACACGAACTTCACATTCTTACGGGTCAGCTTAGTCAACGGGGAGGCTATCTTGGAGAAGTCCTGAATGAACCTTCGATAATATCCCGCCAACCCCAAGAAACTACGAATCTCGGATGGCATCTTTGGAGACTTCCATTGCATCACTGCCTCCACCTTTGCGAGGTCTACCATAATCCCCTCAGGATTTACCACATGACCCAAGAACTGAACTTCGCGCAACCAGAACGCGCACTTGGAGAATTTGGCATACAACTTCTCCCTTCTTAATGCCTCCAACACCTCCCGAATATGACCGGCATGCTCTTCTTCGCTCTTCGAGTGGATCAGGATATCATCAATGAACACAATCACTGATCTATCCAACATCGGACGGCACACTCGATTCATCAAATCCATAAAGGTAGCGGGCACGTTAGTTAGACCAAAAGACATAACTAGGAACTTGTAGTGTCCATAACGTGTACGGAAAGTTGTCTTAGGAATGTCTTGTTCCTTCACCTTCAATTGATGGTAGCCAGATCGTAGATCTATCCTCGAGAACCAACTGGCACCTTGGAGCTGATCGAACAAGTCATCTATTCTTGGCAACGGGTACCGATTCTTCACCGTCAACTTGTTCAGCTCTCGGTAGTCAATGCACATCCTCACACTACCGTCTTTCTTCTTCACGAATAGGACTGGAGCACCCGAGGGAGAGATACTTGATCAAATGAATCCCTTATCCATTAACTCCTGCAATTGGCTCATGAGCTCCTTCATCTCGGTCGGAGCTAATTGATATGGTGCTTTGGCAACGGGTCGAGCACCGGGTATCAAATCAATTTGGAACTCAATCTCGCAATCCGGTGGCACGCTAGGTAAGTCTTCCAGGAATACGTCCGGAAAGTGGCACACTACTGGTACCTCATATAATTGTGGTACCGACGCATCCACATCTTTTATCTATGCCAAGTAGGCATTACATCCACGTTTCATGCACTTCCCCGCCACCGCCATCGAAATCACCTTCGGGATCGTAGTAACGCGATCTCCATAAATCGTAACCAAACTCCCATCGGGCGTAACTAATCGAATCATCTTCTTGTGACATACGATGTTTGCTTCATAAGTTGCTAACCAGTCCATCCCTAGTACTACATAAAATCCACCTAGGGGCATCACGTGTAGCCTAGCAGCAAACCAGTGACCTTCTAGTTCTATGGCACAGTCCTCTATCACATCAGTAATTCTAGTGGACTTGCCAATAGCGGTTTCTACATCGAATGGTTCACTGACATTTCTACTACTAATAGGCAACTTAGCACAAGAAGTAGTGGAAATGAAACTCCTACTAGCATCGGAATCAAACAATACAAAGGCACAAGTTTGGTTTACTAGAAACATACCTGACACGACATCGGGATCAGCTCTGGCTTCCTCCTGGCTCATAGTGTAAGCTCTAGCACCTACCCTCTGCCCTCCTTCCTCCGGGTTCTTCTCCGCTCCAGGGATCTCCGCCCTTAGCTTCTTACTATCTCTAGTGATGTCTCCAGGCTTGCCACATCTGAAGCATACATTCATTCCCATTCTACACTCGCCGGTATGCTCCTTTCCACATCTGCCACACCTTTTTAGCCCTGATCTTGACGACACCCCACGGTCGTCCACCTTCATCCTCTTGTTGTTTGGAGTGAACCCACCATGTTCAAACCTCTTCCCCTTCTAGTTCTTACCATCCCCACTCGTCTTCTTCACCTCCACCACCATCTCCTCTCGCTCGTCATACAGTCTACCCGCCAAATCCACCACCGATCGAAAGGTATCTGGCTGAGCAGCAATCCGGTGCCTGTGAATGACAGCCGGTAGTCCCTGGATGTACCTCTTGATCTTCCTTGACACCAGCGTCACCTGATCCGGCACCAGCCTCGCCATCTCGTTGAATTTAGTGGTGTACTGCTGGTGGGTCATGGTTCCCGCTTCAAGCTGCAAGAACTCCCTCTCGATTGTCCATTTTCAGTTTAAGATTAGGTTTTAAAAGATTTATTTAACCCAATTCTCTTAAACTTTAGCTCTGATACCAACTTGTAAGGCCCCGTCCCTGGAGACCTCACAGTTGGTCATTCATAGCATTAAATACATTAATCATTATAAATTTAAAAGCTTAAGCAGTGGAATTATTTTAACAAAAGCCATTCATTTCATTAAAACACTGTTGTTGAGCAATACACTACTATTTAATCGATTACAAAAGAATTGTTTAATTGCATTACAAAACAACAACAATAACAAGCATGAATGGATGTCAGTCTTTCCCTGCTGAGTAGCTTCACCCTCGTGCCATCCTCAGCAATAATTACCTGTCAACTGAAAATGTATAAAAGTCATCATTGGTGAGTGAGTTCTAGTTTTAAAGTAATAAAATAGTTTCTGTAATGTATACATATGAAAATACTCTTTCTGTGAAAATTCATCTTTTATACGTGAGCACGCATAAACTATACAACCAGATATTGCTTTTCTCTTTGATGTATGCCTTGTTTATTCTGTACTCTTTTATCTTTATCTTTCACTGTCTGTATGGACCAATGAGCAATACCCTAAACTATATGCGTGGGGGAAATGGTGATGGGCCCTCTGTTCCCACAAGAGGCTCTATATACTGTATACAAGGCTGGCCCAGACACCTAGGGTACGCTGCAAAGGTTAGCCAATCTCAATTGACTAGCCTCGTGTTGTAAGGCCCCGTTCCCGGGCACCTCACAGCTGGTGGTTCATCGCACTTAAAACATTAGAAAACATACATTAATTTTGCAGCGGAATTTAAAACTTTCGTTTATAACTAAAACATGTCATTTACAACATTAATTTTCATCTCAAAATACATGACATGTCAGAATACGGATGCCTGCCTCAAAATGCTCCGAGTAGCTTATGCATCCATGCCTACAACTCCTCAGCATGAACATATACCTGCCAACTATCATGCATACAAAAGTCATCGACGCTAAGTGAGTTCTAGTTTTAATAATAAAATACTTTACTTTCGTTAAACCATTCTTTACTTTATTTTAAAACATACTATACTTCACATCATTCGTGATCATGCATCATACATACATACAGATAATATCATTATTATCTTCGTCATTACATTCATTAACTTTGTTCGTTCAACGTATTACATTATCGTTCACTTCTCTTCCTACATCCGTCAGACTTTACCCTCTTCGCGGCACTCAACCATGATTACTGAGGTCGAATGACAAGGATCCTGTTCCGTACATTATTACGATAATTCATTTACGTTCATACATACGTTCGTTCTTTACATCATTATTTTTCACTTTACTCGAGATCCGGTCAGACTTTACCCTCTTCGTGGCACTCAGCCACGATTACTGAGGTTGAATGACAAGGATCCGCATCACACATTTCATACTTTTATTATCATTCATTTCTCATCTAGATCTTGTCAAGCTTTACCCTCCTCATGGCACTCAGCCATGATTACTGAGGTCGAATGACGAGGATCCCGTTCGTTCATTATCGCACTTTAGCTCAAATCGCACCTGCACATCATCATACCTGAAGTACATATCGCACGGATCACACACATAAGGAAGCCAGAATCGCACGCTATCTCATGGGTTAGCCAAGATCGCACGCTATAAAAACCACATGAGGCAGCCAAAATCGCACGCTACCCTTATGCCGTCCATCGCACATATCGCACCAATCACACCATCGCATCATCGTACCCGAAGTACATATCGCACGGATCGCACATATAAGGAAGCCAGAATCTCACGCTATCTCATGGGTTAGCCAAGATCGCACGCTATAAAAACCACATAAGGCAGCCAAAATTGCACGCTACCCTTATGCCGTCCATCGCTCGCTACCCTTATGCCGTCCATCGCACATATCGCACCAATCGCACCATCCAAGTGGTCACGAAGACCGACTCCCCCTGTGTGTGAGAACTCTCGGGGTTTAGCCAGAATCGCACGCCATCCCATGGGTTAGCCAAGATCGCACGCTATAAAAACCACATGAGGGAGCCAAAATCGCACGCTACATAGCACACAGTAAATACCACATCGCACGTATCGGAGCAGTTACCAAAACTGAACTCCCACTGTGTCTATGTCCCCTTATGAGTAACCCAAGATCGCACGCTATGATACACACACAGTTGAGCTAACGACTCTCAGTGAGTCATGAACCTCCTTCCTTTCTTTCACAAGCCATCCTATCTCTCATTCATTCGTTTATGCTCGCATTCATTAATTACATTCCTCTTTTCATTATCTTCCACTTTATGTTACATAATACTTTCACTACATTCATTAACGTTCAACGCAAAGCCAAGGGAAGACATACATACATAATAAGGAACACACATAAACATAAACATACATCATCACCAATACAGGCACATCATACATGCATAACACACATCAATCATAAGCCATCACATCATAACCAGGCTTATCTTCCCATTATACCCCTTAAAAACCACTTAGAAAACCTCAAGTCCAAAGTGGGCGCATGGGTCCTTCCAGGCGCATGAGCATAAAAATTCTAAGTATAAAACAGTCTGGGCGCATGGGCACTGTTTGGGCGTTTCTGCCCTGTTCAGGCGCATCACCTATCACTTAGCCGTTTCAAGCACTTGGGCGCATGGGCACTGCTTAGGCGCATGGCCAACACTTTAGCCGTTTCAATCTCTGGGACGCATGGACACTGTTTGGGCGCACGGTCCACACTTAGTCTTTTCATCACTTGGGCGTATGGGCACTATCTAGGCGCATGGCCACTTGGGCGCATGGCCAATACTTAGACGCATGGGCCAACATGCTGGGCGCATGGGCCACTATTTAGGCGCATGACCCACCCTTGGGCGCATGGCCAACACTTAGGCGTCTGGCCACTCATGCTGGATGCATGGATAACTGTTTGGGCGCATGAACCACTGTTCATGTTCATCAGACATTCTGAAATCTTTTCTATGCCACCAATTTCACCCGATAATCATTCTAAGCATACCTAAACACATATCTAACATTCTAAGGCCATCTAAGCATGCTAAACATCATCACTAGCCCATAATCATCACTATAACATGCATACATACATACAACATTTGAACATAAAGCTGTAAATCCACGGTTTCTTTAAAAACGTTTACTTAGTATGCATAATAGCCCCAAATCAGTTGAAAATCCGTATAAGAGGGGTCCTAGAAACTCACCTTTAGCAGCTTTTGAGCAACACTCTTCCGTTCAAGACCCACTTCGATTCAGCTCTTTGAATCCCGAAAGTAAACTCTAAACAACCGGAACTTCGGTCAAGAACTCAATACTCAACTGAACCGAGCTCATAGAAGAGAAGACTTACCTTTTTCAGCTTCTTCTTGCTCTTTCTCTCTGTAGAACCGAGCTCTCTCTCTCTCTTCTTCTTTACAGCCGTGAAGAAGATGATGAAGAAGGAAGAATGTGCAACCATGCCCTTTAATATCTTAAAATATAAAAAGTGTACTTTGTACACTTTTTCCCCTCCATTTGTGCATAATTTCCATTCCTTCCACTTACTTTTCTTTTCCTTTTGTTTGAATAAAATTTTGAGGTGTTACACGTGTGCATCTTAGGGTAGCTAACCCGCATCACAGTTGAGCTAACGACCTCGTGGTCGTGTCCCTCCTATAAGCTTACAAGACTTGTTAACATTTTAATTAAGTTCCACTTCTCTTCGTTATTGCTCTTTCACTTTATTATTACCAGTAATACTTTACGTTACTATAATAAACACACCACGTAAAGTCACTTACTAATAGTAATAATAATCATAATAATATTAATAATAAAAAGGAACAATCATAAGGTGATCATAATAATGCATGGAACCCATCATTAATAAGCCCTAGTCAAACCTCAATCAAAACCCTAAAAGCACAGACTCCCAAAAATTCTGTAATAAATTCTAAGTGTTTAGGCGCTTTGAGACTATTTCGGCGCATGAGCCCTGTTTGGGCGCTTCATCACTATGCAGGCGCATCATCCTACACTTAACTATTTTAACACATAGAAGCATGAGCTATTCAGGCGCATGGACACTATTCAGGCGTATGGACTGTAGAGATTAATGAAGAGGCTGATGCAACCTAAGCATCCAATGTCTATCCTGCATGCTGCACAAGTACTATGAAGAAGAATGCTTAGGAAGTTTCACACATGCAACTGAAATATTCTAAGTGTGAAATCTTCTGTAACACCCAGATATTTTAAAGTCAAGAAAAGAATGAATAAAGTGAAAGAAAAGAAGGAAAAGAAATAAAACCCAAGTCTAGGGGTAAAAAGTGTCCCAAAGGACAAAATGTTTGAAAAGTGGGTGTAAAAGGTGGTATGGCCGCCCATATGTCACATACACCTCTGATTTTCTGGTTTTAGAGAGAGAAAAAGAACCAAGTTCTCGGTTTTGAAGGAAGAACAAGAAAGAGTTCGAATTCAAGGTAAGAATTCATGCTTTTATGGTGTTCTTGACTAGTCGTATCCTCGGGTTTATGCTTATATGTGTTTGTATGTGTTTAAGGTATGTTTTAGTGGGTTTCTAGCAGTTGAATTCAATTTGCAAACGAATTTGGAGGAAGCCATGCTCAAGAGCTGCAAAGGTGAGTTCTAGGACCCCTCTTTTACTTGCTTTTAACTAATTATGGGGCTGGAAATGCATGAATGTATGTTTTTATTAAACTGGGTTTCGGACCCGTATGCTTGAATGTGTGTATGATGATGGTATGATGTGATGTGTGATTATGTTCATGCTTGATGATGTATGATTGTGTTCTAAGGTTTAGAGGGTAAGATTTAAGCTTAGAACCTGATGAATGGTGCATGGAAATTGAATCTGATGTTTAGACCCATTGATAAGTTTTTAAATCTACCTGTGTGTGTGGAAGTAAATACGGATGAAAAGGGTTAATGCGGATGAGCAATAACCAATGGGTAGGTCAATGCGGATGAAGTCAATGCGGGTGAGCATTGGCTAAGTGCAGGAAATGCGGATGAGCATTTGACTATGTATGGAAATGCGGATGAGCAAAGTAAGTCAATGCGGATGAAGTGAGTCAATGCGGATGAGCATTTGACTAAGTATGGAAATGCGGATGAGCAAAGTAAGTCAATGCGGATGAAATGATTCAGTGTGGATGAGCATTTGACTAAGTATGGAAATGTGGATGAGCAAAGTAAGTCAATACGAATGAATTGAGTCAATGCGGATGAGTATTTGACTAAGTATGGAAATGCGGAGGAGTTAGGCTAATGCGGATGAAGTAAATCCAATACGGATGAAGTAAATCCAATACGGATGAATTGTAGGAAATGCGAATGACCATAGCAAATGCGGATGAACACTTAGTAAAATTCTGACTTTTTGGGGAAAAAGAGGTAATGTAGGCTTTGACCTAGGAGATTCCCGGGGGTATGAATGTTGACTTATGGGGTCATAGATGGTATGATGGGCATGTAATGTATTGTGATTGATGCTTATGATGATGATGATGTTGTTGCATCATTATGCATGATGTATGTTATGTATGTATGATGCCCTACATGATGATGTATGAATGATATGTTTATGTTCCTTGTGATGATGTATGTTTATCTTTCCTATGACTTTACGTGTTATGTTAATGAATGAGCAAAGTATTATGTAACGTAAAGTGAAAGATAATGAAAGAGGAACATGAAGTAAGAGTGCATGCATTAACAAGTAATGAAAGTAATGATAGCCTTGTAGGCATGGCATGCACATCGGGGTCTTTCCTTGTGATTGACCATTTGCATAGAACTATTGCTGCATACCTTAGGTACTATGACCATGAGGTGTGATGCACCGTTATAGAAGGTCTATGAGAGGCCTAGGTCCAGAACCATGAACAGAAAGGTATTGCTTATGGCAATGGTAAATGTACATTCATACCTTAGGGATTGTGACCATGAGGTGTGATGCACCGTTATAGAAGGTCTATGAGAGGCCTAGGTCCGGAACCATGAACAGAAAGGTATTGCTTATGGAAATGGTACATGTACATTCATACCTTAGGTACTGTGACCACAAGGTGTGATGCACCGTTATAGAAGGTCTATGAGAGGCCTAGGTCCAGAACCATGAACAGAAAGGTATTGCATAGTAAACCTAAACTTTACCCTAGGTACTGAGACTATGAGGTGCGATGCACCATTATAGAAGGTCTATGATAGGCCTAGGTCCAAAACCACGAACAGAAAGGTATTACGTATTGCATAGTAAACATAAACCTTACCGTAGGTACTGTGACCACGAGGTGTGATGCACCGTTATAGAAGGTCTATGATGGGCCTAGGTTCAGTACCATGAACAAAAGGGAAGGGTTTATGGGTGACAGAAAGGAAAAGTAATGAAAGAGGCATGAATGATTAAAGAAGATAATAATGATATTATCTGTATGTACGTACGATGTATGATCACGAACAAATGGAAAGTATAGTATGATTTTGAAAGAAAGTAAAGAATGGTTTTATGAAAGTAAAGTATGTTTTGTTATAAAACTAGAACTCACTCGGCAAAGTTGACTTTTATGCATTTTCCAGTTGGCAGGTGAGCATTGCTGAGGATGGCACGAGGCAGCTGCTCAGCTCTTTTGGATGGCATCCATTTAAATAAAGCTTTTGTTATGTAATACAACAATGTAATTTTGTAACCGAAAAATGATGCATTATTTTGCAAAATTTTTATGATGAAATGAAATGCCATTTGTTTTATGTTTCCGCTGCAATGTTTTAATGATTAAATACAACGTATATGTTTTATGTGCGATGAATCACCAGCTGTAAGCGTCCCGGGAACGGGGCCTTACAAGTTGGTATCAGAGCCAAAGTTTAAGTGAAATGGGTAAATTTTCAAATGAACCTTAACTTAAACTGAGAATGGGACGGAAAGGGAATGGGATGCTAATCTGAGTAGTTGCATGCCATCAGGTATTTTCGTAAAGATAACTAGTTTTATGTGCGCATGGTATGTGGTTATGTGTTGTATGTAGATTTAAATACTGATGTAGTCAGAACAGGTAATGCTTGGGGTATGAAGAGTAACGTAAGTGGCTAATCACAACTGGCCACTATAATTAGGGACTTACTATACTTTCCATAAACTGAGTCGTTTCCTTGAATGACCGTATTAGTGTTTAAATCTTTCAGTGTGAGTTAGAGGATGGCTGGTGGTAGATCATCTAAAGCTTCGTGTGGTGGTGGACATGGTGTTGAACCACGGGTTACGAGGGGAACGCCTAGGGCCGAAAAGGTGGTTCATGAAGAACCAGAAAACCCTCATCCGGAGGGCGAAGATGAGAGTGCTAATCTGAGAGCCTCAGTGAAGGAGGCGTTTGTGGAAGAAGTGCACCAAGTCATGCAGATGATCCTACCGTCTGTGGTGACCGAAGTGATAAAGGCAGTTAGAGAGGGAGAGAGAGAGAAAGGAGTGGACCTATGGGTGAAAGAAGACAGCCGAGACTGAGACGGTTCCGTCTGATGACGAGGAAGAAGAGGAAGAAGCAGAGCCTGTGCGGGAGGTAGTACGAGGCTGTAACTATGAAATGCAAGCCCCTACGTTTGATGGAAACAGCACTGTTGCTGCTGCTCACTGGTGGGTGACGGAAATGGAGGCTATACTTGATATCAGCGAGTGCCAAGAGGACCAGAAGGTTAAGTTCGCTACCCACTTTTTTATGGACTCAGCTCTATGCTGGTGGGACAATATTGTCCAAGCTGAAGGTAGCAGGGCCATTGGAAGAATGAGATGGTCCGAACTGAAGAAGTTGGTGATTGAGGAGTTTTGTCCTCACCTGGAAATGGACAAGGTTGAGAGGGACTTTTTGCAATTTGAGGGGGGGAGCAATGACACACCAGGAGTACACCACAAAATTCAACGAGATGGCACGTACGGTGTCGAATCGGGTGACACCTCTGTCCCGAAAAATCAAGAGGTACATTCAGGGTTTGCCAGTGGATATTCGCAGGCACATGATCGTTGCCCGGCCAAGCACGTTTAGGTCGGCAGTGGATTTGGCAGGGAGATTGTATGATGAGAGAACGGTGGTGATGAAGGAAGGTGGAAAGAGGAGTGGTGGTAAGCGAAACTGGCAGGGGAAGAGGTTTGGTCGGGGTAAAGCTTCGACGGGTAATAAGAAGGCACAGGTGGATGACCGCCGTGTGGTTGCATCGGGTGCAGGTATAAAGAAGTGTGACAGGTGTGGAGAGGACATAGCGGGGAATGCAGGCTGGGGCTGAATGTATGCTTCAAATGTGGGAAGCGGGGCATATAGCCAAGGACTGTCTTACGGCCCGATGTTTTAACTGTGGTATGGAGGGCCACGTGAACAAGGATTTTAAGAAGCCCAGGACTGAGAGTTCTGGGGTGAAGAGAACTGGAGGTGAAGGACCAAGGGCGAGCGCCAGGGCATTCACAATGACACAGGAGGAGGCTAGGACGGACCCTGACGTTGTGTCCGGTACGTTTCTGGTGAACCAAACTTTAGCTTCTGTGTTATTTGATTCGGGTGCCAGTAAAAGTTGTATTTCTGCTGCTTTCTGTGCTAAGCTGCCTATTAGTAGTAGACGTGTTGATGCGCCCTTGGATGTAGAAACTGCCATAGGTAAGTCTACCAGAATCTCTAAGATGATAGAAGGTTGTGATGTGGAATTAGAGGGTCATAAATTTCCGGTTAGACTGTTTGTGATGACCTTAGGTGGTTTCGATTTGGTTCTTGGGATGGATTGGTTAGTAGACTTCAAGGCGAACATCATGTGTCGCAAGAAGATGATTCAGCTATCAACACCTGACAGTAGTTCGGTGACGGTTTATGGTGATCGGGTGACTACGATCCGAAGGTGATCTCAATGGCGGTGGCAGGAAAGTGTATGAGGCGTGGATGTAGTGCCTACTTGGCTTATGTAAAGGATGTATACACGCTAACACCACAACTGTTTGATGTACCAGTTGTGTGTGACTTTCCAGACGTATTCCTAAAAGACTTATCAGGAGTGCCACCTGACCGTGAGATCGAGTTCCAGATTGACTTGATACCGGGTGCCCAAGCTGTTGCCAAGGCACCGTATCAGTTAGCTCCAATGGAGATGAAGGAGCTGATGGAGCAATTGCAAGAGCTACTTGATAAGGGGTTCATCAGACCGAGTATCTCTCCTTGGGGTGCTCCGGTCCTGTTGTGAAGAAGAAAGACGATAGTATGAGGATGTGTATTGACTACCGTGAGTTGAATAAGTTGACAGTGAAGAACCGCTACCCCTTACCGAGAATAGATGATTTGTTCGATCAGCTTCAGGGTGCTAGTTGGTTTTCAAGAATCGACCTTCGATCTGGTTATCATCAGTTGAAGGTGAAGGAGCAAGATATCCCTAAAACAGCATTTCGCACGCGCTATGGTCACTACGAGTTTCTTGTCATGTCCTTTGGTTTGACCAATGCGCCAGCTGCTTTTATGGATCTGATGAACCGTATGTGTCGGCCTATGTTGGATAAATCAGTAATTGTGTTTATTAATGATATCCTGATTTATTCGAAGAGCGAGAATGAGCATGCCGATCACATTCGGGAGGTTCTGGAGACGCTGAGGAGGGAGAAGTTGTATGAAAAATTCTCCAAGTGTGCATTTTGGTTGCGGGAGGTTCAATTCTTGGGTCATGTGGTGAATCCTGATGGGATCATGGTGGACCCGGCAAAGGTGGAGGCGTTTATGCAATGGAAGTCACCGAAGACGCCATCTGAGATTCGTAGTTTCTTGGGTTTGGCGGGTTACTAGAGGAGATTCATTCAAAACTTCTCCAAGATCGCTTCTCCACTAACCAAGTTGACCTGAAAAGATGTGAAGTTCGCATGGGGTTAAGCTCAAGAGAATGCGTTTGAAGAATTGAAGGCAAGGTTGACTCAAGCTCATGTTCTGTCACTACCCGATGGGAGCGAAGATCTGGTGGTTTATTCTGATGCTTCTTACTCGGGGTTAGGGTGCGTGTTAATGCAGAGAGGGAAGGTTATAGCCTATGAATCCCGACAGTTGAAGGTTCATGAGATTAATTACCCTACTCATGACTTGGAGCTAGCAGCCATGGTCTTTGCACTAAACATTTGGAGGTACTATATTTACGGTACAAAGTGCACCATTTTCACTGACCACAAGAGCTTGAAGTACTTCTTCGAGCAAAAGGATCTGAACATGAGGCAGAGAAGATGGTTGGAGCTCATAAGGATTACGATTATGAGATCTATTACCATCCGAGCAAGGCCAATATGGTGGCTGATGCCCTTAGCCGAAAAGAGAGACCCGAGTCGATTCAGGTGAAAGCATATCAACTAATCATGACCTCTGATGTAATGAAGCAAGTTAAAGAGTTTCAAGATGAGGCATTAAAAGAAGATCATCTTAACTCTGAAAGGATGAGAGGTCTGGTTGGGGAATTGGGCGAAAACACACTCGGTGTTAGAATCCGATTTGGTCGTGTGTGGATTCCTCGCTTTGGGAATCTAAGGGTGAAGATAATGGATGAAGCTCATAAGACTCGATACTCCATTCATCCTGGTGCCACAAAGATGTATCAAGATATGAAGAAAGATTATTGGTGGCCGGGTATGAAGCGCGATGTGGTGGAGTATGTGAGTAAGTGCCTTACCTGCTTGCGAGTGAACGTTGAGCATCAAAAGCCATATGGGAAGATCCAACCTTTGTAATAGAACATAGAGAAAGCAATATACTGCATTCTTGAAAACCATATACTTGTGTTGTTTGTGTTCTGTATCTTTCATTACTTGTGTTCTTAGTGTCTTACCTTGGTTAATCCAGTTTACTGTTTGATTACGTTAGTTAATCTCCTCTTTGTGTTGTTGTGTTGTAACTTAGCACCCTTCAACGATCCTGCATTTGGTATCAAAGCATTTCAGGCTCTTGATATAAGATCTCGCCATCTTAAGATCCCTCATACACACAAATACTAAACTTTTCAAATGGTAGCCATTTCCAAGAGTGATATGGAAACTGGAACCATGAATAAGTCCCCACTGATCACTCTTGATGAGTTTGATACCTGGTATTTGAGAATGGAGGGTTTCATCAGGTCTCTTGATTCAAGGATGGGGGAGTCTATTGCGAATGGACCTTTCATAACTAGCACCCCTTCTGCTACTGGTGCTGGTATGTTCCCCAAAGATATGGCTAACTACTCTGATGAAGATAGGAAGAGAGTAGAGATTGACAGAAAAGCCATGACAGCCCTTCAAACTGCCCTTCCAAACTCTATGTACAGAGGTTTCAAGAAGTGCAAAACAGCCAAACAGCTGTGGGATGCACTGAAACTGATGTATGAGGGTTCCTCTGAAGCCAAAGAGAACAAGAAGGATCTCCTGAAGCAGCAGTTTGAAAACTTCACCTTCAAAACAGGTGAGACCATGACTCAACAGTACTTCAGGTATGTTGAGATTGTGGATACCCTAGTGGATGGAGGAGTCTCTCTTGAGAACAGAGAAATTATAAGGAAGTTCATTTCCTTACTTCCTAGGCAATGGACACACTACTGTGTGGTGATCAAGAGAACTGAAAATCTCAAAACTCTTACTCTGATAGAGTTATATGGGATTCTCAGTGGCTACCAGATGGAGATGAACATGCAAGGTTCATCTGGCAACTCCAACAATCAAATGGGTTCAGCCCTACATGTGGTTGAAAGGGATAGCATAGAACCCAAACATCATCTCATATGCTACCTTAACAACTCACCAAAGGGTCCTTTCATCACCTTCCTAGAGACACCAAGAGAGAACTACACTCAAGGAAGCCCATTCCAATAGACAAGCTCTTCTCAAGCTTTTGTGTCTTCTGATGAAAGCTATGGCAACTCTCTTTTCACTCTTGAAGACCTGGATTGTATTCATCCAGACGATCTGGAATACATGGAAATAGTCCAGTAGATGGCTCTTCTCACTCATAGAGCCAAGAAGTTCTACAAGAGGACTAGAAGGAAGTTTCCAAGCAATGCAACCAGTGGAAAGTGTGGCCAGGACAAAGGCAAAGTCAAGTGTTACAACTGCAACTTGATGGGCCACTTTACCAGAGAGTGTAAGGCACCTAAAACAAATGGTGGCCAAACACAGTCTAGACCAAACTACACTGACAAAGCTCTCCGGAATGAGAAGTCAAAGCAGCAGGCTGCTGTTGCTGTTGAAGAAGGAGGCTTTGACTGGAGCTTTCAGGTGGAAGATGCTTTTCCTAACGAAGCATTGATGGCAGATCATGATGAAGCCAAGGTATTAGAACATCTCTGTACTCCTAAATGCATTGCTAAAGTTAATAGATACAGGTCCTATAACCTGGAGATGAGATCTGACCTTGAGTCCTTAAACATTTTAAAATCTAATTTTAGAAAGTCTGAAAATGATTATAAACTGTGATAAAGGACCTTGAGAAAACAATTTCAGTTCTAAAACATGAACGCATAGATTTTAGGACTCAAATCAAAGATCTCATAACCAAGTTAACTGAGTGCCAGGCTGAGCTTGTGATCAGCAAAGCCAGGGCAAAAAAGAGTGTTCGTGAAGAAGAGACCTTCAATATCCTCATCCCTGCACAACAAGTGTGCTATCAAAACAGGCAGGGACTAGGATCCAATGAGATAGCTCCTCCACACATAATCTTGTCTGTAAGATCTCCTAGGTGTGGAACTTGTGAAGATGAGCTTCCTCTCATAGATCCTATGAGTGAAGAGGGTGAAGAAAAGATAGTGAAGAATTCCTCTGAGAAGAGTGAAGAGGAGGATTCCAAGAAGGGTCACTATCCTTCTGAGGAGAAAAAGAAGACTGTGATGACCAAGTCCATGAGAAAGAACTTGATCAGAAAGAGCAAAAGAAAGTCAAGGAAGGCTCAAGAGATCAAGACTACTTTTGACTCTAAGCAGAAACAAGTTTTCATCTCTACAGGGTTTAAAGTGGTAGGGACTGAAGACATCAACCAAAACACTTCTACTAAGAGCTCTGGTTCTTGTTCAACTCATCTCAGTAACAAGAAGAAGACTGATCTGTTGTGTACCACTGCTGCATAGCCTGACCATCAAACTCCAAGAACAGTTCCCAGCCCAAAGGAACTATCTCAGCATCTGCAAAGATGAAGGTGGAGAAGGGATGTGACCAAAGGAAGTCTTGTTCCCGGCAGAAGACTCTTGTGAAGAAGAAAATGATGTGTGTCATGTGTGAAAGTACCTCTCACATTGCTAAGGATTGTCCATACAATCCTAAAGGTACTATCCATATGACCAGTACAAGACTTCAAAGAGTTCTAAGAATATTCAACCTTCGGAAGGAAAACATGTTTCCTTCAGAAGCTCCAAGTCTAAGAAGAAGGGAAGTGGAAAATTACCCTCGGAAGAGAAGTTGGTCTCGGAAGAAAGGAGTTCTTCCGAAGCACTGAAGTCTGTTGTAGTGTCTGTAGAATCTTCCGAAGGTTTGGTCATCAAAACTTCCGAAGTTCCAAAAACTTCCGAAGTTTTGAAGGTCAAGTCCATGACTCCAAAGGTGGTGTGGGAGTCTAAGAAAGATCAAGTGACTGAGAATTCTCCATCAACAACAGCTCAAGATCCTTTTAGTACAACCATAGGATCTATTACTATTGAATTACCTTCTGTCAATGAGCCCAAGACAAGTAAGGCTTGGGTCCCCAAATGTAACTAATCATTTTCTTTGTGTAGGGACAGCTGAAGACAAACAAAAATGTTTGGATCATTGATAGTGGTTGTTCCAGGCACATGACAGGCAATAGGTCACTACTCCAGAACTTTGAAAGAATTGATGGAGGACCAGTTGCTTTTGGAGGAGATGAAGGTGGTTACATTTCTAGAAGGGGCATGGTCACAAATGGTAAGCTCAGCATTGATAAGGTAAACTTTGTCAAAGAGCTTGGATACAATCTTCTGAGTGTATCTTAATTTTGTGATCAGAGTCATAACATGCTCTTTACTGAGCATGAGTGCATTGTTCTCAAGCCTGGTATGGTCATTCCTCATGAGCATATCCTGCTTAGAGCCCCCAGGAAAGGGAACATGTACAAGTTGGATTTGCAAGAAACATCTCCCTCTTGAGAAGTTTTATGCTTTCTGTCTAAAGCTAAAAGTGATGAGTCTTTCTTATGGCATAAAAGAATGTGCCATGTAAACTTTAAGAACATAAAAAAATTAATTAAAAATGATTCGGTAACTGGAATACCAAAGAAAGAGTTTACAAGTGATGACCATTGTGTTGCATGCCTGAAAGGGAAGCAACATAAGGTATCTCACAAGCCTAAGGAAGGAACTCCATCACTACACCCCTACACTTGTTACATATGGATCTCTTTGGCCCTACCAGTGTAATGAGTCTAGGACTAAGGATGAGACTCCTGAGATTCTGAAGGACCTCTTATTGTTTAGTGATCACAAATGACTTTACAAGATTCACCTGGGTTTTCTTCCTTAGAACTAAGGATGAGACTCTTGAGATTCTTAAGAATTTCATCTTAAAGATTGAGAATCAATCTGATCATAAGGTCAAGATCATAAGATGTGATCAAGGAATTGAATTTAAAAACCAAATCCTTGATACATTCTGTGATGAAAAGGGTATTACAAGACAATACAGTGCTCCCAGGACTCCTCAGCAAAATGGTGTTGTTGAGAGGAGAAACAGGACACTAATGAAGCTGCAAGAATCATGCTGTCTGACTCTAAGCTGCCCATCACCTTCTGGGCAGAGGTAGTCAACACTGCTTGCTATGTGCAGAACAGAGTTTTAGTAGTTAAGACTCATGGCAAGACTCCTTATGAACTTTGGCACAAGAGGAAACCTTTCATTGGTTTTCTCAGGTCATTTGGTTATCCTTGCACCATCTTGAATAACAAAGATCAAATTGTCAAGTTTGCTGAGAAATCAGATGATGGACACTTTATTGGATACTCTTGGATACTCTTCACAAGCTAAGGCTTATAGAGTATACAATCTTAGAACTAGAGTTGTTGAGAGTCAGCCAATGTGACTTCAGTGAACACATACCCTGTGTTGTTGGTTCTGGTCCAGATTGGCTATTTGATCTTGATTTAGTTACCAACTATTTTAACAAATCTTATGAGAATGTTTTAGGATCTGCAGAAAATTTAAATACAGGTGATCCTTATCCAAGATTTGAGCTAAGAAGACCTTCAAGTCATACATCGTCAGCTCTAGTTGGAACTACTTCTGCAAATGAGGTTTCTGTTAGCACTACAATGACAAACTCAGCTGATACATTTAGGGTGCCTTCAAATTCTAGCTCAGAGGATCCACAACCAGATAAGAATACCTCAATTGTAGAAGACAACAATGATGGTGGTGGTGACAGTGACCAAGAATTTCTTGATGCCACTAACCACACCATAGATGAGAACATCAATGATGTCACACACTGCTTGGATCAAGTCTCTTTTGAAAAGTGTGCTGATGTGGTGGGAAAAACATCTATGCCAGATCTAATTTGTCTAATTTAGATCTTTCTCAGCAACTTGTGATCCCTCAGCTTAGGATCCACAAGTCTCACCCCACCACAAACATCATTGGAGATGTTGTCTCAGGGGTAAGAACAAGAGGACAAACCCATGAAGCAAATGTTTGTCTTCACTCTTGTTTCTTATCCTAGATAGAGCCAAAGAAAGTTGATGAGGCTCTTAAGGATGGAAGTTGGGTTAAAGCTACGCAACAAGAGCTGCTTCAATTCAAAAGGCCAAAAGTTTGGAACCTTTGTCCTCTTCCTTGTGGGAAGACTACCATTGGAACCAAATAGGTGTTTAGGAACAAGAAAGATGATAGAGGCATAATCATCAAGAATAAAGCTAGACTGGTTGTTCAAGGATACACACAAGAAGAAGGGATTGACTACACTGATGTCTTTGCTCCAGTAGCAAAATTAGAAGTTGTTAGGATATTCTAGGCATTTGCTGCATCCAAGAACTTCAAGGTCTTTCAGCTTGATGTGAAGTGTGCCTTTTTGTATGGAGTGATTGATTAAGAGGTATATGTCAAACAGCCACCTGGTTTTGTAGACCCTGATCATCCTGATTATGTCTACAACCTTGACAAAGCTCTCTATGGGCTGCATGAGGCACCGAGGAAATGGTATAAGACACTATCTGAGTATCTTGTAAACATGGATACAGGAGAGGTACTATAGATGGAACTCTCTTCATCAAAGGACAGGGAAATGACATACTGCTAGTTCAAGTAATGTGGATGACACCATCTTTGGTTCAACTAATCCAAAGCTCTGTAAAGACTTTGAGAAGGTGATGAAAGACAGATTTGAAATGAGTGCCATGGGGGAACTCAATTTCTTTCTGGGAATTCAAGTGAAGCAAGTTGAAGATGGCATCTTCATAAGTCAGTCAAAGTATGTTCAAGACATACTCAAGAGATTCAACATGATTGATTGTAAGATTGCTAAGACACCCATAGCTAGAAACCACTCCCTTGGACTGATCTTGAGGGGGAGTGTGTAGATGAGCACTTATACAGGGCTATGATTGGGTCTCTTATGTATCTTACTGCTAGCAGGCCTGATATCATATTTGCTACATGCATCTGTGCAAGATATCAAGCTAACCCTAAGATGTCTCACCTCATCACTGTCAAGAGGATTCTAAGATATCTCAAAGGTGCATCAACACTTGGTTTATGGTATCCTAAGAATCCTGACTTCAATCTGTATGCCTACACAGATAGTGATTATGGTGGTTGCAACATGACTGCAAAGTCTACATCTGGGGGATGTTAGTTCCTTGGTGGAAGGGTTGTCTCATGGCAATGCAAGAAACAATCCTGTGTCTCTGCATCAACTGCTAAAGCTAAATACATTGCTGCTGCAAGCTGCTATGCTCAAGTGCTTTGGATTCAAAATCAGATGTTGGACTATGGGTTAAACTTCAAGGAGACTCCCATTCACATAGACAAAAATTGTGCTATCTCAATCACAGAGAATCCTGTGCAGCACTCAAGGACAAAGCACATCAATATCAGGTATCATTTAATAAGAGATAACCATGAAAAGGGATTAATTAAACTAGTCAAAGCTCACACAGATGAACAATATGCTTATCTGTTTACAAAGGATTTTGATGAACAAGGATTTAAATATCTTATATCAGCTATTGGGATGATTAACTTTGAGTAGGTTTTTCTTAAAGTTAATTCTTATTATTTCTTAAAATATGTGTGTCCTAAGTTGTCTAGTTCATCACTATCATAAGCTCATGTCTTCTTTGGATAAAATTTCTTTTTGAAGATTGTCCTTAGATTTTTGAAAATTTCTAATACTTCGGAAGTTATGCTTTTAACTTCGGAAGAAAATCATGCCTTCAAAATAAATAACTGTCTGAAAATTTTACCTTCGGAAGAGTTCTCAGATCTATCTTCCGAAGCTTAAATACTTGTATCAGACACTTACTTATTTTCAAGGACCATTTACTTCCAAAGCAAAGTTAACTCTCGGAAGCTTTTTTGTTTTATATACAAAGCATTCAAGTTTTAATTTCTTTTCCGAAGCAAAATTCTGAAAACTTTCAGGAAACTCTTCCGAAGTTATTTTAGCTTCGGAAGCTTTTTAATTAAAACTTCCGAAGATAATTAACTTTCGGAAGCTTTTTGACTTTCAAGAAAACTACTTTTTGAGCAAAAGAAAACTATTTTTTCAGAGGTGGGTCTGACATCCAAATTTCAAAATTTATCCTCTTTCATTAAACTTTATCTGAAATCCCTCTCTCATATAAACCTAACGGTTTCCCCTTCTTTCTATCATCTGTTCTTCCTCCAAACCTAAAAACCTAAATTTCTCTCTGAAATTTCTTTCTTCCTTCTTTCTTCATCTTTAAACTACCTCACAATGGCTAACCTTGCTTATAGAAATGATCCCAACTTCACCATGCAGCTACACAGGCAACACAATCAGGTTGCTCTGTTAAGCTCTGAGAAAGATCCTCATTTCTCAGAGGTTTGTCGTTTCTTAGCTTTGTCAAACTACTTCACCTCCCTAACCATTGATCCTCCTCTCTATGAGGATCAGCGGCTTGAATTCTGGAAGACCTGCCAAGAGGTCATTATGGACGGGGAGAAGGCATTGTCTGCCACAGTGCAGGGGAGAACAATCTTCATCGCTCTGGCCATCATCAATAGGCATCTTCAACTGGATGATGAAGAAGGTGAGGTGTTCTTTCCAAAGGAAGTTGTCAATCATTCCTTTGAGCAGATAGGATATGAGGGAGATTTCTCTGTAAAGACCTTTAGTAAAGGGAAGGTCTCATCCCAATGGAGATTCCTGCTCCATGTGGTCATCCACAGCTTATCGAACAAGCATGGTGGATGGGACTAGATTCCTGAGGATCTCTCCTTCATAATCCATGGAATGGTTCAGGGGGTCAAATTCAGGTATTCTTAGTTTGTTTATACCAATCTACTTGCTAACTTAGACTCCTTAGAATATTACATGTTTCCTAGATATGTCCAGTACATTCTTAACTGTGAACTGGGCTCACAGTTGAAGGAAATAGGTAACATTCTTAAATTAGGACAGATGAAGCCCGACATCTTTAAAATACTAAGAAAGCCCACTGTTGGCTTCTCTGGGGTAGAAACAGGCCTTGTCCCAAAAATATCAGAGCTCATTGCTCAAGGTGACAACCTAGTAGCACAAGCTAGTGTTGACCCCACACCTGCTATCTCCTAACCACCCACACAGCCTCAAATCATCATCACTTACCAAAGAAAATCCAAACGAACCCCTGCTTAGGCTATTCAGTCTGTGGAGACCCCCATATACTCACCCATACAGGAAGAAGTGGACACTGGAGCTCCCATTTCTCTTGAGGAGTAGACCACTCCCATCTCTTCAAGAATCAATGCTGAGGTTCCTCATGCTTAGCCTGATGAGCTTATTAGCCCAACTGCCTTAAGCCATCACTCTGAGTCTCAACACTCAAGTGATTAACCTTCAGGGGATAGTTACCATCCCCAGCCTATAGATCTCAACCAACCAATTCCCCACCTTGACTTCTATACTGATGAAGATCTAGGTTTCAGTGAGTATAATGAGTCTCTTTTCTTTACCCCTACTCAAAGAGAGATGAATGCTCCTGAGTCTCCTACATCTATCCCACATCAGTCACCTACAACTGAGGTGGACACTTCTGAACCTGTTCAGGATGTCCATATGGAAGAGGCTCTCACTTCTGAAAGTGATTACATTATTAAGACCTGAACCATTGGATGTGATTGACCTATCTTCCAGCTCACCTATGCAAGTGGCTGATGCTACCAAAAAGGGGGAGAAAGTTATTACAGTCATAGAACCTAGGAGTTCTTCAGAGAGAATGGACATTGAGGACTCACCATCCTCACTTGCAATTGTGTATTCTCAGCAACCTCCTCAAGTTCACATTGATGTGGACTACACAGACTCTTCATACAGAGTCTGTTTGAGGATGGGATACCAAGGGCTATGTCATCTTCACCATCTTCCAATCACACATTGGGTGGAGGTATGATAACATCAGGAAAGCCCTAATCATCATAAGAGTTCAAGGACAGCAAGAAGTCTTCAATTTTCAGACTTTGAACTAGTATGAAGGTCTGGATTTAGTCAACATGCCACTTGTCAACCCAAGCAAATCAAGACAAGCTGACAGACTGGCTCAAAGAATCCAAGACAGGATCACTACAGAGTTCAGCTTAAGAAAGAGACTTAGGCAATCAGGCAATGCCATTGGTCAACTGGATGTTGAGGCAGACCCTAAGATTAGTTTCATAGGGGAAACCTTGACTGAAGGCCCAGTGGCAGAACCTAAGACTCCTGTCTCATCATCATCAACTGTTGCAGAGATCCACACTCCTATTGAGACACCTGCCGGTGAAGGTGCTTCTCAACCTCTCTCTAGCCAGAGCTTAGATGCTGCAACAAGCAATGAAGGCCAAAGCTCTCTCCACCCTGAGTCACAAAGGTCTGTGAGTGACAAAGGGAAAAGAAAGATGACATCTGAGGAGATTGAGGAGGAGGAGAGAGAGAGAGAGAGAAAAAGGAGGCTAAGGGGAGAAAGTTCCTCTGCTGAGTCTTCAAGGCTGATGGAGTCTGCTATCAAGGTTGCCCCCAGACCAAATCCTCAGAATGATGAGTTAAGGGCAGTCAGGATAAATTACCTGCAGATAAGGAACTATGACATAGACATTGTCATCTCCTTCCCCTTAGAAGAGTTGAATGAACTGGTTGATCTAGAAAGGTCAAAGGAGAAAAAGGAGTTAGAAGATGCAGAGCTTCTAGTACAAGTCAAAAAAGAGAGAAGAATAAAAAGACTGTACAAGGATATGCCTACCCTCTCCCCAGTTTAGGAAAGTCATGCACAAGAAGATATGGTTCAATAAGAACCTCAGGTAGACAAAAACGAAGAGAGGATCAAGATGATCAACTACCTGAGTGCCACAGGCTTCTATCAGGCAGATGCACTCCTTCCCTTGTCCCATGACTATGTTGAGTTTGAGTATTTAAAACAACTTGAACTTGAGATAATCAAGGACAGAAAGACAACTAAGAAGAAGCTAAGGGAAGAAGCTGCAAAATCAAGAGCTATCATCCAAAAGAGCATGACGAAGTCTGCTCATAGGTAGAGGATAATAAGCTTCTTGAAGCTATATGGATTCTCCGGAAGGAGACTTGGCCCCATGTCTTTATCCACTATGGATGAGCATATCAGGGTGATCAAGCAGAAGATCAAAAGTGGAGAGCTCATTGACTTACACTCCACTCCAAGTCAAGCCCCACCTGAAGTGGAGGTTAAGGTTGAACAATCAGAGACAACACAACCTGGACCTCCTGCTGAAACTCAGCAAGCTTCATCTTCTGATACATAGTAGGGTCAACCTCCCTCTCCTTCTGAGCCTGAGAGAGAGGAAATCCCAACTGAGAAAGACAGTGAAGATCAATCTGGTACTGCAGGTCAGTCTTCTGAGTTAAAACCTGTTAAGAGAAAGAAGAGGATGGCTTCTAAACCAAAGCCAAAGAAGAAGAAGACCGCACCCTCTTCTAAACCCCAGGATGAGTCACAACATCTTGAGGTTGTGCAGCCAGAGGATGCTACATCAACTCCAATTCAAACAGCTCCTCTAGCATCAAGAAGACCCATCTTGTCTTGGACATACACCACAAATCTAGAAAGATGGCATGTCAATAGAGATCAAGGCACTAAAGACATTTACACATGGCAAGATATGTTTCAGCTATCTCTGCATGACCTCTTTGATATGAGAAGACACTTTGACAGTCTGAAGGACCCTAATCACCTTATGAAGAAAGGATTGGTGATCATCCTAATGAGGACTATTGACATCTGAAGTCTACTAAGTGTTTTGGTAGCATCAGCCTAGGGAGAGTTTGTAGAGATTAATAAGGAGGCTGATGCAACCTAAACATCCAATGTCTATCCTCCATGCTACACAAGTACTATGAAGAAGAATGCTTAGGAAGTTTCACACATGCAATAGAAATATTCTAAGTGTGAAATCTTCCGAAGCCAAGACCAATATCTTCCGAAGCCAAATGTGAATTCTTCCGAAGCTTCAAACTTATGAAGACAGATTTCTTCCGAAGACTTTTAACACATGCTTTATCTGATGTACTTTTCCATAAAGCTAGACACCTTTCCGATGCACCTCTGTAAAGTCACCAACTTACATGAGTTGGTGAAAAGGTCCATGCTTTTGGTAACTGTACATTGAGGTCTTGAGTCTGTAACTTTCTACTTCATGTACTTTATCCTTTTTGAAATTGATAAGGATGTGAGCTATGGCATGTCATAGTCACTAGTCAAAAGGCAATCTGTCTTTTGACACTACAATTGATTTTGTTTGTGTCTAGTCAGTTGTATCCAGCTGGCTTTCAAAGTATAGCCAGCTATAGGATAAGTATAAATATCTCATGTTCTTGTGTCTTTGAAGTATGCTTTGTAACACTTGTAATAGAACATAGAGAAAGCAATATACTGCATTCTTGAAAACCATATACTTGTGTTGTTTGTGTTCTATCTCTTTCATTACTTGTGTTCTTAGTGTCTTACCTTGGTTAATCCAGTTTACTGTTTGATTAAGTTAGTTAATCTCCTCTTTGTGTTGTTGTGTTGTAACTTAGCACCCTTCAACGATCCTGCATTACACTGTTGTTGAGGAATACACTATTGTTTAATCGATTACAAAAGAGTTGTTTAACTGCATTACAAAACAACAACAATAACAAGCATGAATGGATGTTAGTTTTTTCCTGCCGAGTAGCTTCACCCTCGTGCCATCCTCAGCAATAATTACCTACCAACTGAAAATGTATAAAAGTCAGCGTTGTTGAGTGAGTTCTAGTTTTAAAGTAATAAAATACTTTTTGTAATGTATACATATGAAAATACTCTTTCTATGAAAATTCATCTTTTTATATGTGAGCACGCATTAACAACACAACCAGATAATGCTTTTCTCTTTGTTGTATGCCTTGTTTATTTTGTTCTCTTTTATCTTTATCTTTCACTATTTGTATGGACCAATGAGCAATACCCTAAACTATATGCGCGGGGAAATGGTGTTGGGCCCTCTGTTCCCACAAGGGGCTTTATATACAGTATACAATGTTGGCCCAAACACCTAGGGTACGCTGTAAAGGTCCGCTAATCTCAATTGACTGGCCCCGTGTGCATCTTAGGGTAGCTAACCCGCATCACGGTTGAGCTAACGACCTTATAGTCATCTCCCTCCTATAAGCTTGCAAGGCTTGTTAACATTTTAATTAAGTTCCACTTCTCTTCTTTATTGCTCTTTCACTTTATTATTACCGGTAATACTTTACGTTACTATAATAAACACACCACGTAAAGTTAGTTACTAATAGAAATAATAATCATAATAACATTAATAATAATAAGGAACAATCATAAGGTAATCATAGTAATGCATGGAACCCATCATTAATAAGCCCTAGTCAAACTTCGGTCAAAACCCTAAAAGCACAGACTCCCAAAAATTTTGTAATAAATTCTAAGTGTTTAGGCGCTTTAACACTATTTGGGCGCATGAGCCCTGTTTGGGCGCTTCATCACTATGCAGGTGCATCAGCCTACACTTAACTGTTTTAACACTTAGGCGCATGAGCTATTCAGGTGCATGGACAGTATTCAGGCGTATGGACACTTAGGCGCATGGACATTTAGGCGCATGGCCATTCGGATGCATGGACACTATTGGGGTGCATGGTCCTACACTTGGTCATCCGACTAATATTTTAGGCGCATGAGGGCACTGTTCAAGCGAATGGGTTACACTTAAACATTTCTAAGGCAAATTCCAGGCGCATGGACCTTACTTAGGCCCCTTCTGTTCAAAACATTACTAGGTCTTTCAGCTTGATGTGAAGTGTGCCTTTTTGTATGGAGTGATTGATGAAGAGGTATATGTCAAACAGCCACCTGGTTTTGTAGACTCTGATCATCCTGATTATGTCTACAACCTTGACAAAGCTCTCTATGGGCTGCATGAGGCACCCAGGAAATGGTATGAGACACTATCTGAGTATCTTTGTAAACATGGATACAGGAGAGGTACTATAGATGGAACTCTCTTCATCAAAGGACAGGAAAATGACATACTGCTAGTTCAAGTATATGTGGATGACACCATCTTTGGTTCAACTAATCCAAAGCTCTGTAAAGACTTTGGGAGCTGATGAAAGACAGATTTGAAATGAGTGCCATGGGGGAACTCAATTCTTTCTGGGAATTCAAGTGAAGCAAGTTGAAGATGGCATCTTCATAAGTCAGTCAAAGTATGTTCAAGACATACTCAAGAGATTCAACATGATTGATTGTAAGATTGCTAAGACACCCATAGCTAGAAACCACTCCCTTGGACCTGATCTTGAGGGGGAGTGTGTAGATGAGCACTTATACAGGGCTATGATTGGGTCTCTTATGTATCTTACTGCTAGCAGGCCTGATATCATGTTTGCTACATGCATCTGTGCAAGATATCAAGCTAACCCTAAGATGTCTCACCTCATCACCGTCAAGAGGATTCTAAGATATCTCAAAGGTGCATCAACACTTGGTTTATGGTATCCTAAGAATCCTGACTTCAATCTGTATGCCTACACAGATAGTGATTATGGTGGTTGCAACATGACTGCAAAGTCTACATCTGGGGGATGTTAGTTCCTTGGTGGAAGGGTTGTCTCATGGCAATGCAAGAAACAATCATGTGTCTCTGCATCAACTGCTAAAGCTAAATACATTGCTGCTGCAAGCTGCTATGCTCAAGTGCTTTGGATTCAAAATCAGATGTTGGACTATGGGTTAAACTTCAAGGAGACTCCCATTCACATAGACAAAAATTGTGCTATCTCAATCACAGAGAATCCTGTGCAGCACTCAAGGACAAAGCACATCAATATCAGGTATCATTTAATAAGAGATAACCATGAAAAGGGATTAATTAAACTAGTCAAAGCTCACACAGATGAACAATATGCTTATCTGTTTACAAAGGATTTTGATGAACAAGGATTTAAATATCTTATATCAGCTATTGGGATGATTAACTTTGAGTAGGTTTTTCTTAAAGATAATTCTTATTATTTCTTAAAATATGTGTGTCTTAAGTTATCTAGTTCATCACTATCATAAGCTCATGACTTCTTTGGATAAAAATTTCTTTTTGAAGATTTTCCTTAGATTTTTGAAAATTTCTAATACTTCGGAAGTTATGCTTTTAACTTCGGAAGCAAATCATGCCTTCAAATAAATAACTGTCTGAAAATTTTACCTTCGGAAGAGTTCTCAGATCTATCTTCCGAAGCTTAAATACTTGTATCAGACACTTACTTATTTTCAAGGACCATTTACTTCCAAAGCAAAATTAACTCTCAGAAGCTTTTTTGTTTTATATACAAAGCATTCAAGTTTTCATTTCTTTTCCGAAGCAAAATTCTCAAAACTTTCAGGAAACTCTTCCGAAGTTATTTTAGCTTCGGAAGCTTTTTGACTTTCAAGGAAACTACTTTTTGAGCAAAAGAAAACTATTTTTTCAGAGGTGGGTCTGACATCCGAATTTCAAAATTTATCCTCTTTCATTAAACTTTATCTGAAATCCCTCTCTCATATAAACCTAACGGTTTCCCCTCTTTCTATCATCTGTTCTTCCTCCAAACCTAAAAACCTAAATTTCTCTCTGAAATTTCTTTCTTCCTTCTTTCTTCATCTTTAAGCTACCTCACAATGGCCAACGTTGCTCATAGAAATGATCCCAACTTCACCATGCAGCTACACAGGCAACACAATCAGGTTGCTCTGTTAAGCTCTGAGAAAGATCCTCATTTCTCAGAGGTTTTTCGTTTCTTAGCTTTGTCAAACTACTTCACCTCCCTAACCATTGATCCTCCTCTCTATGAGGATCTGCTGCTTGAATTCTGGAAGACCTGCCAAGAGGTCATTATGGACGGGGAGAAGGCATTGTCTGCCACAGTGCAGGGGAGAACAATTTTCATCGCTCTGGCCATCATCTATAGGCATCTTCAGCTGGATGATGAAGAAGGTGAGGTGTTCTTCCCAAAGGAAGCTGTCAATCATTCCTTTGAGCAGATAGGATATGAGGGAGATTTCTCTGTAAAGACCTTTAAGAAAGGGAAGGTCTCATCCCAATGGAGATTCCTGCTCCATGTGGTCATCCACAGCTTATCGAACAAGCATGGTGGATGGGACTAGATTCCTGAGGATCTCTCCTTCATAATCCATGGAATGGTTCAGGGGGTCAAATTTAGGTATTCTCAGTTTGTTTATACCAATCTACTTGCTAACTTAGACTCCTTAGAATATTACATGTTTCCTAGATATGTCCAGTACATTCTTAACTGTGAACTGGGCTCACAGTTGAAGGAAATAGGTAACATTCTTAAATTGGGACAGATGAAGCCCGACATCTTTAAAATACTAAGAAAGCCCACTGTTGGCTTCTCTGGGGTAGAAACAGCCTTGTCCCAAAAATATCAGAGCTCATTGCTCAAGGTGACAACCTAGTAGCACAAGCTAGTGTTGACCCCACACCTGCTATCTCCTAACCACCCACACAGCCTCAAATCATCATCACTTACCAAGAAAATCCAAACGAACCCCTGCTTAGGCTATTCAGTCTGTGGAGACCCCCATATACTCACCCATACAGGAAGAAGTGGACACTGGAGCTCCTATTTCTCTTGAGGAGTAGACCACTCCCATCTCTTCAAGAATCAATGCTGAGGTTCCTCATGCTTAGCCTGATGAGCTTATTAGCCCAACTGCCTTAAGCCATCACTCTGAGTCTCAACACTCAAGTGATTAACCTTCAGGGGATAGTTACCATCCCCAGCCTATAGATCTCAACCAACCAATTCCCCACCTTGACTTCTATACTGATGAAGATCTAGGTTTCAGTGAGTATAATGAGTCTCTTTTCTTTACCCCTACTCAAAGAGAGATGAATGCTCCTGAGTCTCCTACATCTATCCCACATCAGTCACCTACAACTGAGGTGGACACTTCTGAACCTGTTCAGGATGTCCATATGGAAGAGGCTCTCACTTCTGAAAGTGATTACATTATTAAGACCTGAACCATGGCAACTCAGCCCACTAACATCTCAACTGAGATGCTAGTTAGCATAAGAAAACCAACAGTGAAGAACCTGAAGCTAGTGGTGAGAGAGAGGACTTTGGTCCAATCATCTCATACCCCAATGATCTTCTATGAGATGAGGGGAATCTAAGACTAAAGGTGCACAAATGACTAAAACATGCACCTATTTATTCTCAAAGGTCAGTCACCTTGAATCCCAGGTGACTACCTTACACAACAGGATCAATGATCAGTAACTTGAAATTTCATATCTTAAGGAAAAACTAGCTATGGAACACAAGAACCTGTGGATGTGATTGACCTATCTTCCAGCTCACCTATGCAAGTGGGTGATGCTACCAAAAAAAGGGGAAAGTTATTACAGTCATAGAACCTAGGAGTTCTTCAGAGAGAATGCATTGAGGACTCACCATCCTCACTTGCAATTGTGTATTCTCAGCAACCTCCTCAAGTTCACATTGATGTGGACTACACAGACTCCTTCATACAGAGTCTGTTTGAGGATGGGATACCAAGGGCTATGTCATCTTCACCATCTTCCAATCACATCATTAGTGGAGGTATGACAACATCAGGAAAGCCCTAATCATCATAAGAGTTCAAGGACAGCAAGAAGTCTTCAATTTTCAGATTTTGAACTAGTATGAGGTCTGGATTTAGTCAACATGCCACTTGTCAACCCAAGCAAATCAAGACAAGCTGACAGACTGGCTCAAAGAATCCAAGACAGGATCACTACAGAGTTCAGCTTAAGAAAAAGACTTAGGCAATCAGGCAATGCCATCGGTCAACTGGATGTTAAGGCAGACCCTAAGATTAGTTTCATAGGGGAAACCTTGACTGAAGGCCCAGTGGCAGAACCTGAGACTCCTGTCTCATCATCATCAATGCTTGCAGAGATCCACACTCCTATTGAGACACCTGCTGGTGAAGGTGCTTCTCAACCTCTCTCTGGCCAGAGCTTAGATGCTGCAACAAGCAATGAAGGCCAAAGCTCTCTCCACCCTGAGTCACAAAGGTCTGTGAGTGACAAAGGGAAAAGAAAGATGACATCTGAGGAGATTGAGGAGGAGAGGAGAGAGAAAAAAAGGAGGCTAAGGGGAGAAAGTTCCTCTCTGCTGAGTCTTCAAGACTCATGGAGTCTGCTATCAGGGTTGCCCCCTAACCAAATACTCAGAATGATGAGTTAAGGGCAGTCAGGATAAATTACCTGCAGATAAGGAACTATGACATAGACATGTCATCTCCTTCCCCTTAGAAGAGTTGAATGAACTGGTTGATCTGAAAGGTCAAACGAGAAAAGGAGGCGAAGATGCAGAGCTTCTAGTACAAGTCAAAAAGAGAGAAGAAGAAAAGACTGTACAAGGATATGCCTACCCTCTCCCCAGTTCAGGAAAGTCCTGCACAAGAAGATGTGGTTCAATAAGAACCTCAGGTAGACAAAAAAGAGAGGATCAAGATGATCAACTACCTGAGTGCCACAGGCTTCTATCAGGCAGATGCACTCCTTCCTTGTCCCATGACTATGTTGAGTTTGAGTATTTAAAACAGCTTGAACTTGAGATAATCAAGGACAGAAAGACAACTAAGAAGAAGCTAAGGGAAGAAGCTGCAAAATCAAGAGCTATCATCCAAAAGAGCATGAGAAGTCTGCTGATAGGCAGAGGATGATGAGCTTCTTGAAGCTATATGGATTCTCCGAAGGAGACTTGGCCCCATGTCTCTATCCACTATGGATGAGCATATTAGGGTGATCAAGCAGAAGATCAAAGTGGAGAGCTCATTGACTTACACTCCACTCCAAGTCAAGCCCCACCTGAAGTGGAGGTTAAGGTTGAACAATCAGAGACAACACAACCTGGACCTCCTGCTAAAACTCAGCAAGCTTCATCTTCTGATACATAGTAGGGTCAACCTCCCTCTCCTTCTGAGCCTGAGAGAGAGGAAGTCCCAACTGAGAAAGACAGTGAAGATCAATCTGGTACTGCAGGTCAATCTTCTCAGTTAACCTGTTAAGAGAAAGAAGAGGATGGCTTCTAAACCAAAGCCAAAGAAGAAGAAGACTGCACCCTCTTCTAAACCCCAGGATGAGTCACAACATCTTGAGGTTGTGCAGCCAGAGGATGCTACATCAACTCCAATTCAAACAGCTCCTCTAGCATCAAGAAGACCCATCTTGTCTTGGACATACACCACAAATCTAGAAAGATGGCATGTCATTAGAGATCAAGGCACTAAGACATTTACACATGGCAAGATATGTTTCAGCTGTCTCTGCATGACCTCTTTGATATGAGAAGACACTTTGACAGTCTGAAGGACCCTAATCACCTTATGAAGAAAGGATTGGTGATCATCCTAATGAGGACTGTTGACATCTGAAGTCTACTAAGTGTTTTGGTAGCATCAGCCTAGGGAGAGTTTGTAGAGATTAATAAGGAGGCTGATGCAACCTAAACATCCAATGTCTATCCTCCATGCTACACAAGTACTATGAAAAAGAATGCTTAGGAAGTTTCACACATGCAACAGAAATATTCTAAGTGTGAAATCTTCCGAAGCCAAGACCAATATCTTCCGAAGCCAATGTGAATTCTTCCGAAGCTTCAAACTTATGAAGACAGATTTCTTCCGAAGACTTTTACACATGCTTTATCTGATGTACTTTTCCATAAAGCTAGACACCTTTCCGATGCACCTCTGTAAAGTCACCAACTTAATGAGTTGGTGAAAAGGTCCATGCTTTTGGTAACTGTACATTGAGGTCTTGAGTCTGTAACTTTCTACTTCATGTACTTTATCCTTTTTGAAATAGATAAGGATGTGAGCTATTGTGACAACCGGCAATTTCAGGTCAATACCCGACCTTGACTTGGTTATAATTACCCCTATATACTTGATTTTCAATTGAATTCCAATTATTGAAACCGTTTTATGCATTGCAACAAAATTTCACGCATTACATTTCATGCATCGGTGATTCGACGTAATTACCATTTTTACACGCGATACAACCGGCACACATGAACATTGGTCATAATTCATATACATGTACTAATAAATTCATTTAGATGGTTCAAAGTATTTTAGATTCCAAACCAAATGCATTGGAAAAGCTTGACTTTATAAATACACCTAATCGCGTAAATTAATATTTTACCCGGAACGATCCTTTTAACGGATCTACTAACTACATGATGCATCATTAGCATACCATCAATATTTATATATATTTATATCTATATGATACTATACAAGTACTTATACAATTCTAAATGTATTTTAAAAAGTAAGGAGTAAAAATATTGAATAATATATATATATAAATTACTATAATGCAACAAATACCACCCAAATACCCAATACTACATAAAATTGAAAAATCAACCCATTTCCCACCCCCCTAACCGTCCCCTTACCCCCCTCCCCTCACTTTTATTTTAGTCTTCTTCCCTTGTCAAATCCTTACAAGACAAGTTGTCTTTTGTGAAGCTCAAGATTTGCCATTTTAGTGTTAAGGAAAAGGTTATGAACAAAGCTACATGATTCCTTCCATATGTGTGAAGCTCCTTTCCCTATGGTTGACCAAGAGACAAAGTTAGGAGTTGTAGAGCTTACAAATATAAGCAACATTCACACACTTCATCCACACAAATCACCAACACACTCTTCTCCTTCTTTCCTTCTCTCCAAATTCGGCCAAGACACCACCTCCACCATTTCATTTTATTTTCAACTCATTTTCCACAATCTTGGGTGAGTCAAGTGCCATTATTGAAGATCAAGTGAGTTTTGAAGCTCCCAAACATCCTACAACATTTTCTTCACCTTTTCTTGTTGGGTTTTCTTAGTTCAAAGGATCAAACCTTCTTTTCCTTGCATTTCAAGACTACCATCTTCTCCTTGCTTGTCTAAGGTTAGCACCTTGTTTTTAATCTTCCATACATCACCATGATGTGTTCATGTTCACTACCTCATCCCAAAGTGCTCTAACAAAGTTTAAAAAGTAACAAAACATGTAAAACACTTTCTGGCAGATTCATGTTCTGTGTTTTCAAGACCATAACTCGACCTAAAAATGGTCAAATGAACCGATTCTTGAGCCTACCATTAACTTTAGGATGTCTAGTTTCTAACCCATCCAACCTTGAAATTTATAGATGAGTATAACCTTTCCAAAACGTACAAACAAATTAAAGTGCTGAACCTGAATTTTTGACAGAATAAATAGGGCAGAAAGAATGAGGCATAAGTTATGCTTAAGGTAATAAATTGAAGATTTTCCTTCTATGGTAACTTAGCTTAAGGTGTTAGGTTTAAAAGTAATATAGGCTCTATTTGTGAATGTAAGTTTTGACCTCTCAAAAAGGTAAATTCCATAGACATATACAGGAAAGTGCTGCACTGACATCTGTTGCTTCATGAACCATTTAAAGGCACTTAAACTCAGTTGTAGGATACAAGCTATACCTTTTTGGAATCCTAAGACATGGACCTAGATATGATAAAAGTATCAGATTTTATAAAAATTCTTTATACCATGAAAAGAGGATGACAACCAGACCCAAGAAATTCCCTTGATGCTGTCAAATACCTATATTTGATAAAGGTAAACTTTTAGAGATATTTGGTAAAAAAAAAAGGGAAACCCATAAACATGGAAAGT
>JACCIX010001080.1:0-58393 GCA_025506515.1 Flaveria trinervia | reverse complement strand
TATGATATTTGATCTGAAAGGGATTTTCAAGAGGTCAGTAAGCTATACTCCCGAAGAAGGAGAAATCATTCACGACCTTACTGATGAGCAACTCGCAGAGATGTTCCTGTTAAATCCGGATGAACTGGTTAAAGATGCACCTACCATCGATGTTGCTAGTGATGACGAGCTCAACGATGTGAAGGAGATAGAGATTGAAGATGTCACAGCACAACATTATCCAGAATATACTAATCGAGAGGGAAATTTGGTTCCTGATTTTGGGGATACTCTCGACAGTGATATATGAAGTCTTCCGAAGCCAGTTTATGAAGACAGATTTCTTCTGAAATCTTTTATGTACATGCTATTATCGTATGTACTTTTCCATAAAGTGGACCACCTTTCTGCTGCAACTCTGTTTGGTTCACCAACTTTCACAAGTTTATGAAAAGGTCCATGCTTTTGGTAAACTTTACATTGAGGTTTTGAGTTTGAACTTTCTACTTTATGTACTTTATCCTTTCTATAATATATTAGGATATAAGCTATGGCATGTCATCGTCACAAGTCAAAAGGCAATCTGCCTTTTGACTCCACATGATTTTGTTGTCTAGTCTTATGTATCCAGCTGGCTTTCAAAGTATGGCCGACTGTAGGATGTAGTATATGTATCTCAAGTACTTGTAACTTTCCATGATGCTTTGTAACACTTTGTAATAGAACTGAGAAGTAGTATACAACATTCATGAAAACCAAATACTTGTGTTCATTTCTATCTTGTTCTGTCTCTTACTTACTTGTGTTCTCAGCATCTATTACTTTAGTTAACTAGTTCCCTATTTGATCTGCTAAGTGTTCTAAAGAACTCTCCTTAATTGTTTTGTTTTGTTGTAAAAGTGCATTACCCCTTTAACCGGTCCTGTATTGGTATCAGAGCCTGAAAAGCTCTTAATATAAGATCTCACCATCTTAAGATCCCTCACACACACAAAACACTTAAAAACTCAAATGGTAGCTATCACTAAGGCTGATATGGAAACTGGAACTATAACAAAGTCTCCACTGATCACTCCTAAAGACTTTGATACTTGGTGTCAAAGAATGAAGGCTTTATCAAGTCTCAAGACTCCAGGATGTGGGACTCTCTTGTTGAAGGACCTTACATACCAAGCACTTTGTCTACTATTAGTGGTGGTATGATCCTAAAGGTTGTGGTTGATTTCTCTGATGAAGACATGAAGAGAATAGAGATTGAACAAAAAGCCATGACAATCCTTCAAACTGCTCTTCCAAACTCCATCTATAGAGGCTTCACGAAGTGCAAGACTGCCAAGCAACTTGGGAAGCACTGAAGCTTTTGTATGAAGGATCTACTGAAGCCAAGGGAACAAGAAGGATCTCCTCAAGCAGCAGTTTGAAAACTTCACCTTTAAAACAGGTGAAACCATGACTTAACAATACTTTAGGTATGTTGAGATTGTAGATACTCTGATGGATGTTGGAGTAACTCTTGAGAACAAAGAGATTGTGAGGAAGTTCATGTCCTCCCTTCCTAGACAATGGATATATTATTGTGTTGTTATCAAGAGGACTAAGAACCTTAAGACTCTTACTCTGACTGAGTTATATGGTATTCTTAATGGATACCAGATGGATCTTCTGGTAACTTTAGCAATCAAATGGGTTCAACCCTTCATGTGACTAAAAGGGATAGCATAGAACCTCAACATCATCTCATATGCTCCCCTGACAACTCACAAAAGGTTCCATTTATCACCTTCCCAGAGATTCCAAGAGAAAGCTACACTCAAGGAAATCCATTCCAAGAGACAAGTTCTTCTCATGCCTTTGTTTCTGCTGATGAATCCACATGCAACTTTCTCTTCACCCTTGAAGACTTGGATTGTATCCATCTAGATGATCAAGAATACATGGAGATAGTTCAGCATATGGCACTTCTCAATCATAGGGCTAAGAAGTTCTACAAGAGGACAGGGAGGAACTTTCCTAGCAATGTAGCCAGTGGAAAGTTTGAGCTGGATAAAAGCAAGGTAAAGTGTTACAACTGTAACCAGATGGGACACTTTGCTAGAGAGTGCAAGGCACCAAGAATAAATGGTGGTCAGACTCAAGCCAAACCAAACTACACTGAGACAACTCACCGGAATGAGAAGCCAAAGCAACAAATTGCGGTTGCTGTTGAAGGAGGCTTTGACTAGAGCTTTCAGGTGGAAGATGCAATTCCAAATCAAGCACTCATGGCTGACCACAATGAAGCCAAGGTATTGGAACATCTTTGCAGTCCTAAATATGTTGCTAAAGTTAATAGATACAAGTCCTACAACTTAGAGATGAGATCTGATCTTGAGTCCTTGAATATCTTAAAACCTGATTTCAAAAAGGCTAAAAGTGATTATAAGTTAAAGATAGAGGACTTAGAGAAAACCATTTCAGTTCTTAAACATGAACACACCAATTATAGGACTTTGATCAAGGATCTCATAACCAAGTTGACTGAATGGCATGCTGAGCTTGTGATTAGCAAAACCAGGGTAGAAAAATGTGTTCTTGAAGAAGAGACCTTCAAGAACATGATATCCTCATCCTTGCATACAAAAGTTTGTTATCTGAATAAGCAGGGACTGGGATCTTGTAAGATAGCTCCTCCACACACAGTCTTGTCTATAAGATCTCCTAGGTGTGGAACTTGTGAAGATGAGCTTCCCTTATAAACCCTTTGACGATAAAGGATGAAGAGGAGATGATGAAGAATGTCTCTAAGAAGAGTGAAGAAGAGCATTCTAAGAAGGGTCATTATCCCTCTGAAGAGAGTAAAGCTATTGGGATGAAAAGTCTAAGAGAAAGAACTTGATCATAATGAGCAAGATAAAGGCAAAAAAGGCTCAAGAGATCAAGGCCACCTTCAGCTCTGCACAAGAAACAAGTCTTGTTTTTGTAGGATTTGAACTGGTTAAAGCTGAGGACACAAACTTGAACTCCAACAACAACATTTCTAGTTCATGTCCAAGTCATCCCATCATCGTGAAGAAGGCTGATAAGTTGTGCACCACTGCTTTACAACATGAACCATCAAGTTCCAAAGGTAGTTCTAACCCATAAGAATTGCCACATCATCTGAGAAGATAAAGATGGAGAGTGAAAGTGATCAAGGTAAGCCTTGTTCACAAATGAAGACTCCTAGAAGGAAGAAAATGGATTGGTATGTGTCGGAGTACCTCTCACTTTGCTAAGGATTGTGTTACAATCCAAATAGTACTATCCACATTACAAAGAAAGAAACTTGTAAGAGTCTGGAGAAGAAGAAGCAAGCTTCGGAAGGAAAATCTCTTTCTTTCGGAAGCTCCAAAATGAAAAAAAACAAGTGGATACTGCCTTCGGAAGAAACATTGGTCTTGGAAGAAAGGAATATAATACACTCTATTTATGACTTTTATAAAAACTTCACAATATAATATTTATTATAACTTTTAAACTAAAACTCATAATTAGTAATAAACTCTATAATTCTTTCTAAAACATTAAAATTTAATTCTTGGAAAATAAATGACTTAAGTCTTACAAACTATTTATGAGACATTATAAGATAATTCATTAATCAAAATAAAGTGACATAATTATTGTGTCTGAAACATTAAAGTAAATTAAAAACCTCAAAATGATTTTGGTTTCCAATATTGACTCAAATGGATTCAGGTTTGGGTTTTAGTTTCAAAATGGGCAGATGTTACGGTCTCCCCACTTTAGGAAATTTCGTCCAGATAAAGATATTTGGAAGTTTCTTGACAAAGTGGATATAATTTATCAATTGGATTGGACTTTTGGCTAACTAACTTTTATATTTTAGTCGATGCATGATGATTGGAAGGGTTTGTCATAGGTAAAGCACCATGCGCAAGATTAATACAAACTCGATTTGATGAACATGAGAAAAATGTTTAGGACACTTTTGGATGAAAGATAAATCCAGATGATCTACTTAAAACAGACAACTTTAGCATGATTTTTAGATAAACAATTCATGCTTACTATGGCATCAAAATTTCCATGTGCGTTAGTGTAAAATTAATAGGGAAACCCACGTGTTAAGATTAATGATATGATTTAGAACATGAGAATCAAATGTAGTGGATTTCAGGATGAGAGCGGTTTTGAGGGGAAGGCATTCATAACGATTATTAAGACACTTAATGATAAATAAATAATAAGTTTTAAAATTCATAAAACAAAATCAATAATAGAATTATTCAAAATAACAATGAAATGTTCGAGTGTAAATGTTTGGTCCACATGCCAAAGTGAATACATTGTCATATCAAAGCATTTGGTCAACCACAACCTTAGTGAATACATGTGTACCTATAAGCAGACACTCACCTCAAGGGTTCCCAGGTAAGGTAAACGGATCCATCGGTTGATTTGGATTTATAAGAATACCTTGCCTAGACAGACACCTTGAGATACAGGCATCCAACTCTTCCAGCATTGCATGTTTTCAGTTATGAGACATAGACCTTGACGAGATTTAAAACCCAAGAATAAAAAATTCAAAACTCAAAAAAAATTAAAAACCATTTGATTTAGGAACAATGCTAAAACATAATTTGAGAATCATGTGTGCATTGATTGAAACCAAGGGATAAGAATAATCACATAAGACATATCATCACATAATGAATGTATAAGCATAAAAGGCACATAAAATCATATCTAAGCATATAAATACATAAGAGAATTCATGTGTAAGGTACTTAATTATAGTCTAGGTCATTCCATTTCTAATAACCTAGTTCTCTATAACCATGGCTCTGATACCAATCTGTCACACCCTGACCAACAGCGGAATCATCGGGGCGGACGAATTTGAATCGATTGCTTATAATACATGGTAATAAATACGTTGAAATAATATTAAATGTTATTTTCATTGAATAATACTAATCAATCAATACAATACAATCAATTAATAACATAATGAAATTGTCTTTAACTTTGACTATCTCCAAATCCTAAGTGTGCATTTAGAAGTCCACTAATCTTCATTCCTGAAATCATGTGAAAAAAGTAACGAGTCAACTAACGAATTAGCCGGTGAATACACACAAGTTTGATACATATATAGATTGATTAAAATGATTGTAAACAATTAAATTCACATGGCAATGTCAAGACTTATAATGCAACAGTGTAACCTAAAAGACACACCAACACAATCAAATCTAATGATTGACTTGACTTGGTCTGCAGACGAAGCCTTCTAGAATGAATGATTCCGGTTCCAATCACCACGCGACAAAACAAATGGGGTGGGTTTGTCAAACCAATAGATCTATCATTGTTACCGTGGTTGCAACAAGATAAAGATATTTGGAAGTTTCTTGACAAAGTGGATATAATTTATCAATTGGATTGGACTTTTGGCAAACTAACTTTTATATTTTAGTCGATGCATGATGATTGGAAGGGTTTGTCATAGGTAAAGCACCATGCGCAAGATTAATACAAACTCGATTTGATGAACATGAGAAAAATGTTTAGGACACTTTTGGATGAAAGATAAATCCAGATGATCTACTCAAAACAAACAACTTCAGTATGATTCTTAGATAAACAATTCATGCTTACTATGGCATCAAAATTTCGATGTGCGTTAGTGTAAAATTAATAGGGAAACCCACTTGTTAAGATTAATGATATGATTTAGAACATGAGAATCAAATTGTAACACACTGAAATTTTATTCAAACAAAAGGAAAAGAAAAGTAAGTGGAAGGAATGGAAATTATGCACAAATGGAAGAGAAAAAGTGTACAAAGTACACTTTTTATATTTGAAGATATTAAGGGCATGGTTGCCCATTTTACTTCTTTATCATCTTCTTCATTGTTGAAAAGAAGAAGAGAGAGAGCTTGGTTCTAGAGAGAGAAAGAGCAAGAAGAAGCTGAAAAAGGTAAGTCTTCTCTTCTATGAGCTCAGTTCAGTTGGGTTTCAAGTTCTTGATCGAAGTTCCGGTTGTTTAGAGTATGTTTTCGGGATTTGATGAGCTGAATCGAAGTGGGTCTTGAACTGGAAGAGTGTAGCTCAAGAGCTGCTCAAGGTGAGTTTCTAGAACCCTCTTTTACGGATTTTCAACTGATTTGGGGCTATTATGCATACGAGGTAAAATATTTTAAAGAAACCATGGGTTTAGAGCCTTATGTTCAAATGTTGTATATATGTATGCATGTTATAGTGATGATTATGGGTTAGAGATGATATTTAGCATGCTTAGTGGCCTTAGTATGTTAGATCTATGTTTGGGTATGCTTAGAATGATTATCGGGTGAAAATGGTAGCCTGGGAAAGGATTTAAGAATGTTTCGATGAACATGAACAGTGGTTCATGCATCTAAATAGTATCCATACGTCCGGCATGAGAGCAGACACTAAGCGTTGGCCATGCGCCCAGCAGATGGCCCATGCGCCCAAAGCAGATGGCCCATGCGCCCAAAGAAGATGGCCCATGCGCCCAAAGCAGATGGCCCATGCACCCAAAGCACATGGCCCATACGCCCAGCAGTTGGCCATACGTCCAATTTGCTGGCCATGCGCCCAGCATGTGGCCCATGCGCCTAAGTTATGCCATGCGCCTAAGTTATGCCATGCACCTAAGTTATGCCATACGCCTAAGTTATGCCATGCGCCTGAGTTATGCCATGCGCCCAAAGTGTTATAGTTAAGTGTTGATGCGCCTAAACAGGGCAGAAATACCCAAATAGTACTCATGCGCCCAGGTTAATTTATACTTAGAATTTTATACTCATGCGCCTGGAAGGTCCCATGCGTCCACTTTGGACTTGCGGTTTTCTAAGTGGATTCAAGGGGTAAAATGGGAAGATAGGCCTGGTTATGATGTGATGGCTATGTTTGATATGTGTTATGTATGTATGATGTGCCTGTACTGGTGTATGTTTATGATTATCTGTGTGTTCCTTATTATGTATGTATGTCTTCCCTTGGCTTTGCGTTGAACATTAATAAATGTAATGAAAGTATTATGTAACGTAAAGTGCAAGATAATGAAAAGAGGAACGTAATGAATGAATGAATGCATTCATGAATAAATGAATGAATAAGAGAGAAGTATAGGAAGGCTTGAAAGCAATATGTGCAGAGGTGCACGACTTTCAATGCCTTAAGCTTTACCGCGTGAGGTTCAGCAAATCCTAGAGTGTGCACGTTGGGGTTCTAGTCTTTGTGACTAACCTCCAGAGTTGTGACCTACTTCGGTAGGGGTGTTGTTACCTACTTCGGTAGGGGTGTTGTTACCTACTTCGGTAGGGGTGTTGTTACCTACTTCGGTAGGGGTGTTGTTACCTACTTTGGTAGGGGTGTTGTTACCTACTTCGGTAGGGGTGTTGTTACCTACTTCGGTAGGGGTGTTGTTACCTACTTCGGTAGGGGTGTTGTTACCTACTTCGGTAGGGGTGTTGTTACCGAGTTATGTATAACTTCGGGGGTGTGGCATAAGGCCAAGCATATGTATGAGGTGAGCGACTCTGTGTCGCAACAGACTCGAAAGAGGTCCTTGTCGCGTATCCCAGTACTGTGTCAGTCTTCGAACATGAGTCGGGGGTTTGTGTGTCAGGCCCCAGCATAGTATCAGTCTTCGGACATGAGTCGGGGATATTGCATGAGACGAGATAATGAGGTGAGCGACTTTGTGTTGCAACAGACTCGGATGGAGTTCAATCCCTATGATTGACTCATATGGGATCTTTGTCACGTATCACGGTGTTGTGTTAGTCTTCGGACATGAATCGGGGGTCTGTGAGCAGGCCCCGGCACAGCATCAGTTTTCAGACTTGAGATATTGCAAGAGACAAGATTCGAGTAATAATGAGTAATGAACGAAAGATCATGTATGAAAGAACGAACGTATGAATGAACGTAAATGAATTATCGTAATAGTGTACAAAATATGATCCTCGTCATTTGACCTAAGTCATCGTGGCTGAGTGCCACGAAGAGGGTAAAGTCTGACTGGATCGAGTAAGAGAAGTGAGCGATAATGTAATACGTTGAATGAACAAAGCTAACGAACATAATGGAAGATAATAATGATATTATCTGTATGTACGTATGATGCATGATCACGAATGGTTGTATAGTATAGTACGTTTTGAAAGAACGGTTTTAACAGAGAAAAGTATGTTTTATTATAAAACTAGAACTCACTCAGCGTCACTGACTTTTGTATGCATGATAGTTGGCAGGTATATGTTGATGCTGAGGAGTTGCAGGCATGAATGCATAAGCTACTGGGAGCATTTTGAGGCTGGCATCCGTATTTGACATGTCTTGTATTTTGAGATAGAAACAAATGTTGTAAATGACATGTTTTTAGTTATTAATGAATGTTTTAAACTCCGTTGTAAAATTAATGTACATTTTATATGTTTTATGTGCGATGAATGACCAGCTGTAAGCGTCCCAGGAACGGGGCCTTACAAGTTGGTATCAGAGCAAAAGTTTAAGTGAATTGGATAAATATTTTGGAAAACCTAATCTTAAACTGAGAATGGGACTAAAAGGAAAAGGGATGCCAGTCCTGGTAGCTACGTGCCTACAGGTAAAAGTTTTTATGTAAACGTTTTATGTAAGTTAATGTTAACCGGCATTATGTGCGCATGTTATGTGGCTTGTGTGCTATGTGTAGATTTAGATACCGATGTAGTAGGATAGGAAATGCTTGGGGTATGAAGAGTAAAGTAAGTGGCTAATCACAACTGGCCACTGTAATTAGGGACTTACTATACTTGACATAAACTGAGTTATTACCTTGAATGACCGCGTTAGTGTTTAAATCTTATAGTGTGTTAGAAGATGGTTGGCAGCAGATCTTCGAAAGCTTCACGAGGTGGAGGCAGTGGTGGACGTGGTACTGAACCACGGGTCACAAGAGGAAGGTCTAGGGTTGAAGATGCAGCCCATGAGGAACCCGAGGCCCCACATCAGGAGGGCGATGATGAGAATGCTAATCAGAGAGCCTCGATGAGAGAGGCGGTCAGGGAGGAAGTGCATCAGGTCATGCAGACGATCCTACCTTCTGTGGTGACCAAAGTTATGAAGGTTGTTAAAGATGGGGAGAGACAGGAAGGGGGTAGGTCTTCGGGCGAAAGGAGACGACCCGAGATTGAAACGGTTTTCTTTGATGACGAAGAGGACGAAAAGGAAGAGCATGCGTTGGAGGCGGCACGAGGCTGTAACTATAGGGCGTTTCAACGATGCAAGCCCCCAACTTTTGATGGAAACGGCACTGCTGCTGCTGCTCACCGATGGGTGAGAGAGATGGAAGCGGTATTGAATATCAGCGAGTGCCAGGAGGATGAGAAGGTGAAGTTTGCTACCCATTCTTTTGTGGACTCAGCCTTGTTTGGTGGGCAATATTGTCTAGGTTGAGGGAAGCAGGGCTATCGGGAGGATGCGATGGCCAGAGTTGAAAAGGCTGGTGATTGAGGAATTTTGTCCTCATCGTGAGATGGATAAAGTTGAAAGCGATTTCTTGCAGCTGGAGGCGGGAACGATGACACATCAGCAATATACCGCTAAATTCAACGAGATGGCACGTCTGGTGCCGGATCAGGTGACACCTCTTTCGCAAAAGATCAAGAGGTACATTCAGGGCTTGCCGACGGACATCCGTAGGCACATGATCGTTGCCCGACCAAGCACGTTTAGGTTGGCGGTCGATTTGGCGGGGAGATTGTATGATGAAAGATCCATGATGGCGACTGAAAGTAGCAAGAAAGGAGAAGGTGATCGAGGATGGAACGGGAAGCGATTGGAATGTGGCAGAACCGCTCTAGGTGACAAAGGTGCACGAGTGGATGATCAGCGTGTGATCATAACTGGTGCGGGGTCAAAAAGGTGTGACAAGTGTGGACACAGGCAGCCCAGGGGATGCAGACTAGGGGGCAATGTCTGTTTCCGTTGTGGAAGGACCGGACATGTGGTGAAGAACTGCGGTATGGGGAGGTGTTATTCCTGTGGTGAGGAAGGTCACATGAGCAGAGATTGCAAGAAGCCAAGAGCGGAAAGTTCGGGAACGAAGAAGATCGGAGGAAGCTCCGGTACGAGGAGGGAGAAGAGAGGGTGACGGCTAGAGCCTTTGCTACGACCGAGAGGAGGCTAGATCAGACTCTGAGGTAACGTCAGGTACGTTCTTGCAAGTTTAGATTTATGCATCTATGCTTTAATTGTGATGCTAGTAGTAGTTCTGTTGCCGCTATTTTCTGTGATGTTGCACGTTAGGGGTAGGAAGATCGATAAGCCCTTTAATGTAAAAATTGTTGTTAGTAAGACTACCAGGTTACCTAATGCCCTAGAGGATTACGTGATAGAATTGAGAAAGAGCGCTTGTTCCTGTTAGGTTGTTCAAGACTGACATAGGTAGGTAGACATGCATCTACGGGTGAGTTGATTAGTAGTCTATGACTTAAACTCCAAGTGTTGCAAGAAGGTGGATTGCTCAACCGTGCACAACGAGAGTTCGGTGACGACCTACGGCAATAAAGTATGAGGAAGGCTTTGACCAGGAGAGTGGATTGCTTGATTTGAAATTAAGTAAAGCTAATATTAAAGTGTAGAGGGCCATTCTCAGTTGTTGCTCGGGTAGGAGAAGTGGCACATCGAATGGAGCTACCTGATGAGTTAACTGGAATTCATCCGGTGTTCCATGCATCTCGTCTAAGAAAGAGCTCAACCGATAAGGATATGATCATGCTACTAGAGAATACGAGATGGACAGAGTAACCAACTGCGAGGAGCAACTGGTGACCATTACTAATAAGAAGAAGAGAATAGGCTAAGGAGGATGATGGTTCCCTTGTGCGGGTTCAGTGAAGCTAAGGGATCTGAGTTTAAATGCAAGCTCAAAGAAAAGGTGAGCCAGTGTTACCCATAACTGTTCGAGAAGCGATAGGTTTCGGGGACGAAACCTCTTTAAGGGGGATGGACTTGTAACACCCCGAAATTTTATTCAAACAAAAGGAAAAGAAAAGTAAGTGGAAGGAATGGAAATTGTGCACAAATGGAAGGGAAAAAGTGTACAAAGTACACTTTTTATATTTTAAGATATTAAAGGGCATGGTTGCCCATTTTTCCTTCTTCATCATCTTCTTCATGGCTGAAAAGAAGAAGAGAGAGAGAGCTTGGTTCTAGAGAGAGAAAAAGCAAGAAGAAGCTGAAAAAGGTAAGTCTTCTCTTCTGTGAGCTCGGTTTCAGTTGGGTTTCGAGTTCTTGAATGAAGTTCTGGTTGTTTAGAGTTTGTTTTCGGGATTTGAAGAGCTGAATCGAAGTAGGTCTTGAACCGGAAGAGTGTAGCTCAAGAGCTGCTCAAGGTGAGTTTCTAGAACCACTCTTTTATGGATTTTCAACTGATTGGGGCTATTATGCATACGAGGTAAAATCTTTTAAAGAAACCATGGTTTACAGCCTTATGTTCGAATGTTGTATGTATGTATGCATGTTATAGTGATGATTATGGGTTAGATATGATGTTTAGCATGCTTAGATGGCCTTAGTATGTTAGATCTATGTTTGGGTATGCTTGGAATGATTATCGGGTGAAAATGGTAGCCTGGTAAAGGATTTCAAAATGTTTCGATGAACATGAACAGTGGTTCATGCGCCTAAATAGTGTCCATGCGTCCGGCATGAGAGCATACACTAAGTGTTGGCCATGCGCCTAGCAGATGGCCCATACCCCCAAAGCAGATGGCCCATGCGCCCAAAGTAGATGGCCCATGCGCCCAGCAGTTGGCCATACGTCTAATTTGCTGGCCATGCGCCCAGCATGTGGCCCATGCGCCTAAGTTATGCCATGCGCCTAAGTTATGCCATGCGCCTAAGTTATGCCATACGCCTAAGTTGTGCCATGCGCCTGAGTTATGCCATGCGCCCAAAGTGTTATAGTTAAGTGTTGATGCGCCTAAACAGGGCAGAAATACCCAAATAGTACTCATGCGCCCAGGTTAATTTATACTTAGAATTTTATACTCATGCGCCTGGAAGGTCCCATGCGTCCACTTTGGACTTGCGGTTTTCTAAGTGGATTTCAAGGGGTAAAATGGGAAGATAGGCCTGGTTATGATGTGATGGCTATGTTTGATATGTGTTATGTATGTATGATGTGCCTGTACTGGTGTATGTTTATGATTATCTGTGTGTTCCTTATTATGTATGTATGTCTTCCCTTGGCTTTGCGTTGAACATTAATAATGTAATGAAAGTATTATGTAACGTAAAGTGCAAGATAATGAAAAGAGGAACGTAATGAATGAATGAATGCATTCATGAATAAATGAATGAATAAAGAGAGAAGTATAGGAAGGCTTGAAAGCAATATGTGCAGAGGTGCACGACTTTCAATGCCTTAAGCTTTACCGCGTGAGGTTCAGCAAATCCTAGAGTGTGCACGTTGGGGTTCCAGTCTTTGTGACTGACCTCCAGAGTTGTGACCTACTTCGGTAGGGGTGTTGTTACCTACTTTGGTAGGGGTGTTGTTACCTACTTCGGTAGGGGTATTGTTACCCGAGTTATGTATAACTTCGGGGGTGTGGCATAAGGCCAAGCATATGTATGAGGTGAGCGACTTTGTGTTGCAACAGACTCGAAAGAGGTCCTTGTCGCTTATCCCGGTACTGTGTCAGTCTTCAGACATGAGTCAGGGGTTTGTGTGTCAGGCCCCGGCACAGTATCAGTCTTCGGACATGAGTCGGGGATATTGCATGAGACGAGATAATGAGGTGAGCGACTTTGTGTTGCAACAGACTCGGATGGAGTTCAATCCATCTGATTGACTCATATGGTATCTTGTCGCGTGTCACGGTGTTGTGTCTGTCTTCGGACATAGTCGGTAGTTTGTGAGCAGGCCCCAGCACAGCATCAGTCTTCGGACTTAAGATATTGCAAGAGACAAGATTCGAGTAATAATGAGTAATGAACGAAAGATCATGTATGAAGGAACGAACATATGAATGAACGTAAATGAATTAAAGTAATAATGAAAAGAACAGGATCCTTGTCATTCGACCTCAGTCATCGTGGCTGAGTGCCACGAAGAGGGTAAAGTCTGACCGGATCGAGTAAGAGAAGTGAACGATAATAGAGTACGTTGAATGAACAAAGCCAACGAACGTAATGGAAGATAATAATGATATTATCTGTATGTACGTATGATGCATGATCACGAACGGTTGTATAGTATAGTACGTTTTGAAAGAACGGTTTTTAACATAGAAAAGTATGTTTTATTTTAAAACTAGAACTCACTCACCGTCGCTAAATTTTGTATGCATGATAGTTGGCAGGTATATGTTGATGTTGAGGAGTTGCAGGCATGGATGCATAAGCTACTGGGAGCATTTTGACGCTGGCATCCGTATTGACATGTCTTGTATTTTGAGATAGAAACAAATGTTGTAAATGACATGTTTTAGTTATTAATCAATGTTTTATACTCCGTTGCAAAATTAATGTACATTTTATAATATTTTATGTGCGATGAATGACCAGTTGTAAGCGTCCCGGGAACGGGGCCTTACACAAATGTAATGGATTTTCAGGATGAGAGCGGTTTTGAGGGGAAAGCATTCATAGAGATTATTAAGAAACTTAATGAGAAATAAATAATAAGTTTTAAAATTTCATAAAACAAAATCAATAATAGAATTATTCAAAATAAAACGAAATGTTTCGAGTGTAAATGTTTGGTCCACATGCCAAAGTGATAGATTGTCTTATCAATGCATTTGGTCAACCACAACCTTAGTGAATAATGCGTACCTATAAGCAGACCTCACCTCAAGGGTTCCCAGGTAAGGTAAACGGATCCATGGTTGATTTGGATTTATATGAATACCTTGCCTAGACAGAACACCTTGAGATACGGGCATCCACTCTTCCAGCATTGTTTCAGTTATGAGACACAGACCTTGACGAGATTTAAAACCCATGAATAACAAATTCAAAACTCAAAAAAAAATTAAAAACCATTTGATTTAGGAACAGTTCTAAAATATAATTTGAGAATCATGTGTGCATTGATTGAAACCAAGGGATAAGAATAATTACATAAGACATATAATCACACAATGAATGTATAATCATATAAGGCACATAAAATCTTATCTAAGCATATAAAATAGATGAGAGAATTCATGTGTAAGGTACTTAGTTATAGTTTAGGTCATTCCATTTCTAATAACCTAGTTCCCTATAACCATGGCTCTGATACCAATCTGTCACACCCCGACAGACGGCGGAATCATCGGGGCGGACGAATGTGAATCGATTGCTCATAACACATGGTAATAAATACGTTGAAATAATATTAAATGTTATTTTCATTGAATAATACTAATCAATCAATACAATACAATCAATTAGTAACATAATGAAATTTGTCTTTAACTTTGACTATGTCGAAATCCTAAGTGTCCATTTAGAAGTCCACTAATTTTCATTCCTGAAATCATGTGAAAAAGTAACGAGTTAGCTAATGAATTAGCTGGTGAGTACACACAGGTTTGATACATATATAGATTGATTAAAATGATTGTAAACAATTAAATTCACATTGCAATGTCAAGACTTATAATGCAATAGTGTAACATAAAAGACACACCAACACAATCAAATCTAATGACTGACTGACTTGGTCCGCAAATGAAGCCTTCTAGAATGAATGATTCCGGTTCCAATCACCACGCGACAAAACAAATGGGGTGGGTTTGTCAAACCAATAGATCAATCATTGTTACCGTGGTTGCATGAATTAATGATTGTATCATCTTGTTTATCTAATTATGAACACATAATTGCAAGTAATAACATAGCATGTATTGAATTGAATTTTAAATGAAATAGAATAACAATGAATAACAATGATTGAATATTGAATCACATGATTTCCCCAAAATATAAAATATGAAAAAGGGCAATGAATACTCACTTGGTATATTAGTATGGCTTGAATAATATGCAAGATTAGACACCAACAATTTCTTCTTGGATTTAACCTAAGGAATAGTGTCTTAATTTAAAAACAATGTAATGATTGAAGGCTAGATTGATTTGAAAAACTAGGGTTCTAATTTTGGATTTAGGGTTTACAAGTGATTTAAGCTAATGTATTAGGTTTACCATGATTAAATAAAATAGAGAAAAATGAATTTAAATAAAGAAAATATTGATTGATAATAATTGGAATAAAGTAACTAAATATGTTTAAAACATTTAATGTAAACCGTTTGAATGAATGTTAAAGTCTAGAAGTTAAATAATTAATTTTAATTAATTACTTGAACTCTTGGTCAAATAATTAAGTGAATAGTTGATTATTTATTTTATAAAATATTAATTTAAAATGATTTGAAATAGTTTAAGTTTGTTTAATCATGATTTTCTTTATATAAAATATAAAACTTATAAATAAGTGTTGTTTTTTTTGTTTATAACATATAAACCTTTAATAAAGTGAGATTATAATTTTTTAAAATTTTTAGAAATTAATAAATAATTTCTAAAATAAAATTAATTAACAAAACAATTTTTATGTTAGTGTTATGATATAATAATGATTTATGAAGTCTAATTTGGTAAAAAACTATTTAAAAATATATGTGGGTGCCGAGGTTCGAACCCGGGTGGCCCATGTGTTTGTTGTGTTTGTTGTGTGTGTTACAGTTAGGCCAAGGCCCCAAATCTGATTACATTTCAACTTAAATAAGTTAAAACTCTAACTCTTGATTTTCCTCAAATCAACATGAACCCTAATTGTAGACTGATTAAATTGGACAAGAATTCGATGTTGATAATCGAATTGAGCATAGGGCTTTCGTTTAACATGGATAAACGGATGTAATCATATATCTAATTACCTGAATTGAGATTGAATCTGTGGTGTGCAGGTTGAACGAGTCGCGACGGGTGGGTAATCGGTTCAAGCTGATTTTGTTAGTCTTAAATGAATTGCTTGCTCAGGGAGCTTCTATTGATCAATATGATCAAAAGCCCTCAAACAATTTCTGTTGAGGTTGCCTCGGATGTGAAGTTCGGTTTGTTGCAGGTTGTGAGTGAAGATGGAGCTCAAAGAGGGTTGGGTGAATGTGATGCACCAGAATTACAGTTACCGTAGGTTCGCAAAGGGATTACTTGATGATTTCCATTCATTATAGGGTTGATTGATGTTGATTCAAGGTCGACGAGTTAAGGTCTTAAATCAGAAGTTTCGATTATGAATTGATGAGGAATTACAATTACCGGTTAAAATTGATTTGATTTTTATGTTTGCGATGGTCAAAATATGCGTTACCGCTTATTTGATTTTTCAATTGATCAAACACAAGTGAAACGGATATGCAATTGAGTGATGAACTTCGGTTACGAGGGAGTATAGTTTCAACCACGGTTACGTCCGAATGAACGTTTCACGAGTTCGAATCGATGCGCGAAAAGAAATGGTTCGGTTTGTTTAATTTGGGTCAAATGGATTGGTTTTGAAGTCACCGGAGTCGGCGGAAGTTGGCCGGAGGAATTGACGGGGAGGTGGGTTGGGTTGTTTGAATGAAAATTTACACTTTGGTCCCTGTAGTTTTAGTATTTTATTATTTTATGTATAACAAAAACTTTGAATTAAGTTTCAGAAATTACAAAATAAACACTAGACTTATAAAACTAATTTGAATAATAAATCAAATAACTATTTATAAATATTTATAACTTTTATAAAAACTTCACAATATAATATTTATTATAACTTTATAACTAAAACTCATAATTAGTAATAAACTCTATAACTCTTTCTAAAACATTAAAATTTAATTCTTGGAAATTAAATTACTTAAGTCTTATAAAATTATTTATGAGACATTATAAGATAATTCATTAATCAAAATTAAAGTGACATAATTATTGTGTCCTGAAACATTAAAGAAAATTAAAAACCTCAAAATGATTTTGGTTTCCAATATTGACTCAAATGGATTCAGGTTTAGGTTTTAGTTTCACAATGGGAAATGTTACACTCATCATCCTGATTATGTCTGCAAGCTTGATAAGGCTCTTTATGGGCTACACCAAGCACCAAGGAAGTGGTATGAGACTCTATCACAATATCTTTGTCAGCATGGCTACAAGAGGGGTACTATTGATGGAACTCTCTTCATCAAAGGAACAAGAAGTGACATTATGCTAGTTTAATTATGTGTGGATGACATTATCTTTGGGTTGACTAATTCAAAGCACTACAAAGACTTTGAAAAGCTTATGAAAGACAGGTTTGAAATGAGTGCCATGGGGGAACTCAATTTCTTTCTAGGAATTCAAGTGAAGCAAGTTGACAATGGCATCTTCATAAGTCAGTCAAAGTATGTTCAAGACATACTTAAAAGATTCAACATGACTAATTGTAAGGTTGCTAAGACACCCATAGCCAGAAACCACTCCCTTGGACCTGATCTTGAGGGGGAGTGTGTCGATGAGCATCTCTCCAGGGCAATGATTGGCTCTCTTATGTACCTTACAGCTAGCAGGCCTGATATTATGTTTGCTATATGTATTTGTGCAAGATATCAAGCCAACCCCAAGATGTCACCCCAAGATATCATCTTTAATCTTTAGGGGCTTACCCTTAGATCCTTTCAACCTCAGCATCAGCTTTTTGTTCTTATTCTCCAACCCCTCAATCCTCTTGATAGATGTCATCACCAGCTCATTTTGGGCCTTCAGTGCATGGTGAGCTCGACCTAACGCTGTCTCATGAGCGGCGTTCTTCTCTGCCAGCTGAGCAATCTGCTTGCCTTGGGCGGTATTGATCTCCATCAGCTGATTCATCTGGTTGGCTCTCAGCTTATTTATGGCTAGCAGCTTTAGCACCGGTCTATTGGGGCTCACCAGCTGTTCCTCTAACCTGACATGGGTAGAGTAGAGCCCGTGTAGGTGGGAGTGGGTGGATGTGCCGGCTTGGTGAGTAGTGGGTGTAGTGGTGGATGTGGTGTAGATGGGAGTAGGAATGGAAGTGGATTGTGGTGGAGCTGTGTTAGGTATTATGGGTGAGGTGGATGTGAATGTATGAGTGGTGGTGGGAGTGTTAGTGGCTATGGTAGTGGCTGTAGTGTGGAAGAACTGATCAAGGTGATCCTCTGTCTCTTACCCTTTTTGCCATAGGATGGGCCATCCTCTTCTTCCTGGAGCCCTTGGCTGTAGAGGCTCCCCCTGAGCTGATAGGCTAGTCGGGTGTGTATGTTGGATCTATGACTTCAGTATCACCACCTTCAGACCCAGTTTGGCATCCACCAACCACATCTTTCCCTTTCTCGGTAGCCATAACCTGGATATCGACCCTCCGGGTGAGAGGCTCTCATCTGACTCATCCTCTTCTTCTACCAAGAAATCCTGTTGAAAAGCAGCCTGCTCAAATCCACCAAGTGTTGCTAAAGTACTGTGTGGAGGTGGTGAAGATATAGTAGACGTGTCAGTGGCCTATGTTTGACTTGGACCAGCATCTCCACCACCTTGATCGTCATCATGGTCATCATCATCATTGTCCTCTTCATCAGTGGGAACCACAATAGGCTCAACATCAGAATCACTATCATCGTGCCCCACTTCTTATGAGAGGGCGCCACACAATCCTCATTTCCCAGATGGCTAAACAGTCTCCTGACCGGGGGCTTCACTTGCTTCCCCTGATACACCTTCATCCTCCTTAGTGTGGTGTCATCCGTCACCTCTAATACAAAAACATCATCCTTCTCCTTCGGCAGCAAAGGAAGCTTCTCATATATAATCATCTGCAAGAAACATGGATACATGCAGAAGCCTTCCTTGCCTTTGGCCTTAATGTTCCCTATCAAGAAGTAGAACAACATGCATGAGAAATAGAATGGGTGGTTCAATACTAGTGCAACATATGCATTCTGGATTTGGTCCGACATCTCATCAAATCCTCCACGCCTAGAGGCTATGCACTTCAGGATCACATATGCCAAATACTTGAACTGGGGGCACATGTTGCTCTTGTTCAGCACGCCAGCATTGATGTCCCCAGCGTACTTGATCCTCAGAAAACATCCTCGAACAGTTAGGGGATGCATCTTGGTTGGGTAGGCACCATCCTCACCCAGATCCAAGACCCTCCTCAGGTCGTCTTCAGTGATCTCAATCTCCTGTCCGAATATAGAGCTCCGGGTACAGTGGGGATCAATGGACAGATCAATTATAGTGTTATCCCAGAAGTAAACTGTATAGATCTATACGGTGTGCATGGTGTAGAAATAGCCTTGTAGATCTTCGATCTATGCAAGATGGCTATGATCCCAGTGAACTCAGAAGCATTCCGGGATGTAGCATCCAGATGAGCATAGATGTTGTGCTTAGTGCTCATAGTCCATCTCTCATTCATATTGCTGCAACAAAAGAAACATATACATTAGATTTGCGCATAAGAGATAACAGTTGAATTTTAATTGATTTTGATAAACTGGTTCAATCATGCGATTGAACCATACGACTGAGTTCAGTTGTACTATTGAGCCTGCGATTGAGTTTAGTCGTGTGATTAAGCCTACGACTGAACTTAGTCGTATGTTAAGCCATGCGGCTGAGTCAATCATGCGACTAAGTCACCGATTGATTCACTCGTGCGATTGAATCATGCGCCTGGCTCAATCAGCAGCAGCTGCAGAAACTACATGTAGAAATGAACATGGTGCATCCAGAGATGTGAATGTTGTCCCTTCAACAGATCCATGCTCTCAAGTGAATATAACAAACATATGAAATGTTTCAAGTCCTCACTTATCATTCGGAGAAGTTCATGTAACTCCTACGAAAGAGCAAAATGATTCCAGAGAAGTTCCTGTAGCTTCTATGGAAGAGCAAAATATCTTCGGAGATGTTTCTACGGAAGAGCAAAATGGTTCTGGAGAAGTTCCTATAGAAGAGTAAATAGATACTGGAGATGTTCCTACAGCCCATACAGAAGACACTCATGATACTTCTCCTCAAGTTGAACATTTTGACTATTTTCTGAACTCTCAACCTAGGTTGGATCAGTCTGAAGCAATGGAAATAACTAACTTGGAATCATATATGCCAGTTGAATCAACTCCATCAATGAGAATCCATACGACTCATCAAGTTAACAACATCATTGGAGATCCTACAAAGAGAACTACAAGGAGCCAAAGTGGTACTGCCAACCTTTGTCTTTTCAGTTGTTTTCTTTCTTAAGTAGTCCCTCCAAACATCACTGCTGCTTTAAAAGACAATAGTTGGATTGAAGCTATGCAAGAAGAGCTTCAACAATTTAGAAAGCAAAAGGTATGGTCTCTAGTTGATTTGCCTGAAGGTCAACATCCTATTGGAACAAGGTGGCTATACAAAAACAAACTGGATGATAGAGGGATTATTGTAAGAAACAAAGCAAGGTTGATTGCACAAGGATACACTCAAGAAGAAGGAATAGACTATGATGAAGTTTTTGCACCAGTTGCAAGAATTGAGGGCATAAGAGTGTTTCTAGCTTATGCATCATATAAGAAGTTCACTGTGTATCAGATGGATGTCAAGTGTGCATTCCTATATGGGAAGATTGATGAGGAAGTGTATGTGTCAGAACCCCCCGGTTTTGAAGATCCACATTATCCTCATAGGGTATACAACTAGATAAGCCTTGTATGGTCTTCATCAAGCACCAAGAAAGTGGTATGAAACACTATCATCTTTCTTGCTCAAGCATGGATACAAAAGAGGAACCATTGATTAGACACTCTTTCTCAAACAAGAACATCAAGATCTCTTAGTTGTTCAACTATATGTTGATGACATTATATTTGGCTCAACTAACAAGAAATTTTGTGTAAATTTTGAAGAGCTGATGAAATCTGAATTTTAGATGAGTTCAATGGGTGAATTAACCTTCTTTCTTGATCTTCAAGTTCATCAAAAACCAGATGGGATATTCATCAATCAAGAAAAATACATACATTAAATTTTGAAGAAATACAATCTTGCTGAAGTATCCTCATGCAAAACACCAGCATCAACAATTAACAAGATTGTTCCTTATCCTTCAGGAAAATCTATTGATAAAAAATTATATAGATCAATGATAGGTTCACTTATGTATCTAACTGCCAGTAGACCTGACATTATGTTTGCTGTGTGTGCGTGTGCTAGGTACCAATCTGATCCAAGGGAGTCTTATCTGAATGCTGTAAAAAGGATTTTCAGATACCTCAAAGGAAACTAGGACTTGGTCTTTGGTATCCAAAGGATGGTGACTTTACACTCTACTCATACTCAGACAGTGACTATGGTGGATGTAATAGTATAGAAAATCAACAACGGTGGATGTCAATTCATCAGACCAAGACTAGTATCATGGCAGTGCAAGAAACAAACAAACGTATCTGTATCCACAGCTGAGGCTGAGTACATAGCTGCTTCAGCTGGTTGCTCTCAAGTCCTTTGGTTGCAAAACCAATTGCTTGACTATGGTTACAACTTTCTTCAAACTTCAATTTACATAGACAATTTTGCTGCTATGTTTATAACTGCTAATCTTGTGTAACATAGTAAAACAAAACATATTGAGATAAGATATCATTTTCTGAGAGATTGCTCAGAAAAGGGATTGATTAAGTTAGTCAAAGTGGATACAACAAATCAGCTTGCTGATTTATTCACTAAAGCCTTTGATTCAGTTAGATTTAATTTTCTAATTGAGTCTCTAGGCATGATTAACTTAGATTAATCAACTTGAACAACAAAACACTATGTGTAATGATGCTGCAGCATGACATATGCATGGGAAATGATAGTATACTATATCTTTGCTTATTCCTGAATTCATAAATTAACAATAAATCTAGGCAAGTTTCTTGATATGTGAGTAGATTCATCTTGAGTGGAAACTACACTGAGTGCATGTCAAACATAATGCTAAGTGATTGTTTGTGGGAAACTTCCTTTTGAGAATACAAAGTGAGTCTTATTCAGATGTGACCAAATCACTTATCTAAACACACTATGTACAACACTTTATAATATCTATCTTTGCAAATCATACTCCCTCTATTTTGTGTTAACAAAGACCTGGGTGTATGATCACCATACTGAATATTAGTTACAAAAGGTGAAAAGATCATGATCCTCATCATCTCTTTGTTTTGTGTGAACAAAGACCTGGGTTAAAGGCACCTCTGTTTTACATGAGTAAAGACCTGGTGACCTGATGATGATCATATCTAAGCTCTCAAAAGAATCCAATGTGATCAATTGTATATTAATATAGAGCTTTTACATCATTGCATTAATGAGATGCCAAATGCATCTCAAGATAGAACTTATAACTTAAAGTACATAGTCCTTAAGTGTGAAAAAATGATGATTTGACTTGCAAAGGGAGGATAAAATCTTTATGAATCAAATGTGAAGCCCATGAAAGTTATTTCCAAATCAATCTGAAAACATGATAAATAGCATGCCTAGTTGATACATGAGCTCTTGTACGGATTTAAGTGGACAATATACTTGCAATCAGAACTTTGTTAAGGTATTAATTCAACAAAATAACTCATTAGGAAGAGGCTTAGTATTGTAGTATGATCCCATCATATGTGTATATATGTCTACTAATCATCATACAGTTAAATGTATCTCATGTATTCTTCTTAGAAATTTATGATAAATGCTTAATGTCATCATTAATCACAAATTTAGGGGGAGTAGAATACATGAAGTTATGTTTATCAATCAGTAGCTTTGTCTATTTCATTATCAATTTGAAGTAATTGGAATCTGAGCACCATCTTAGCTCCTGGATACATGACATTTTCCATAAAATCATTTTTTTAACTTTCTTGTGCTAAATTGTCATGTATACAAAGTCAACAAGGTCCAACAGCAATAAATGGTTCTAAGCAATGGACTTGGACCATACAACAATACTTCAAAGCACTATGCCATCTTAAGCATTAGCAGAAGCTACAATGTTGAAAATTTAAATGTTTATCCGTAGATTGTAAACTACAGCAGAAGCTACAGTGTTGAAAATTTAAATGTTTATCCGTAGATTGATAAACTACGGATGAGCAAAGATCATCAAATATAGTTTAATTTCATAGTTTGGTAATCTGTGAAAATGTAAGTTACATTTCATCAGCAGATGTCGTTAAGTCATCCGCAGATGATTTATGGGATCCGTAGATGATCTGCGAAAGAATTTGTTGAGGGTCCCTCTAAATTAATGTGATAAAATTAAGGTGTCTGAGAGTATAAATGATGTTGTTTGTCTTCAAACATCATTATTCGCTTTTTCAGTCCACTTTTTCAGACCTAGAAAAACACACTCTCAACAAACTTTTCCCCCTTTTATAACATTCAAATTCTACGAAATCAAAATCATTAAACAAACATATATCTGTGTTCTTAATCATTTGTTTTCAAGGTAAAACATGTCGTAATATTCAAGAATGAACTGTTTGATTCTTGTTTATTCTCACAACTATTCTTATTCTCATATCAATAATGTGATTCTAACGAAATATCCTTCTTATGAATAGATGGATAATCGATTTGAGAGAGAACACAATGTGTGTGCCTTCTTAACCCTGATGATCCTGTTTCAGAAGGGTGTCAAGAAATTATCTGATATCTAAGAAGGTCTAGGTTGTTCTATGCCTTATCAGTAGAGCCTGTGATTCATCAATCACACATCACTAATTTCTAGAACTCTGCACAATAGAAGAAGATGGCCAAGTTGTTATGGCTGATATGAAGAGTCGAAGATTGAGAGTCGATGAACAGACAATAAGAAGGGTTCTTGAGTTGGGAGATGTAGAAGCTGGTCATCCTAATGTATTCGACCATAGAGAAAGTTTTTCTCATGATGGGGTATGAAGGTGATTTCGAGAAGGGAGAAATCAAGAAGGAAGACTCTGCAATCCGTACAGATTTCTCTGCCACACTTATCTTAGTGCATCTCAACAGAAAATCTGGTCTTGACAGATTTTACAGCATATCTCTTCTGGGATTATTGGTGTTTTTGAGCGAAGAACCTACAATTACTCAAAGTACATCTTCAACTGCTTATGTGATCACATCAAAGTGCAAAAGGCTGATAAGATGTATATGTTTCCAAGGTTTCTGCAACTGATCATTAATGTTGATCTGCCTGGAACTACTGTGGATGGTGGTGTGTTCGTTCAAGCACACCTTGGCAGATTAGTACTGAATAAAATATCTAGAAATATGAAGGAGGAGACATTCCCATGTTTGCACATGTGGTTGATGCTACTGCAAATATTCCTCAAGAGCTTGTGTGGGAAGATCAACAAGAGAACTCTCCAACCAACTCTGTTCAAGACACTCACTCACCAAATATATTACCCATACATCAGCAACCTCATCCATCCCCATCCCAACCATAATAACCAGCCAGCCAAAACATAGAACCAATCTCTCCAATTCACGATCAATAACCAAATCAACATCAAACATCCCAACCACAATCACTAGCCAGCCAACCAATCTCCCCAATCCACCCTCAATCACCAAATCAACAACAAACATCCCAGCCACAATCTCCAACCAGCCAAAACACAAACCAATCTCTCCGATCCACCCTCAATCACTAAATCAGCTTCAAATGCAACTTTATCAACAACCTCCAAATCCAGAAAATTCAGCCACTGAGAGCATTTACACTAGGAACACAGAGTTAGCCTCACAAGCAAGTACAATTCAACTGTCATTATCCAAAATTGAATCCCCTGTACTCTCAAATGAAACTAAACCAGTATCTCCGGTCACTAACCACCAACAACAACAACAACAACCATATCAAGAACCAGAAGATCAAGCTATTGATGCCAGTTCAAGCTAAGCAAGTATAGCCCATAAAGAAGTAAAAGATGATGAGATTGCTTCTCAACATCAAGAAGAGAAGAAGAAGCAAACTATGTTGATGTGATTGCATACAATGAAGATGATTCGAGTGATAATGACATCCCTTTAAGCAAAAGTTATTTGGTGGTAGAGTACAACAAGCTTGTGGTGAAGTCCAACTTCAGAAAGCAAAGGATTAAGGAGCTGAAAGGAATAATTACAAGAAAGGATGAAATGTTGCTGCAACTAGAATCAAGAATCAAAATCTTGAGAGAAGATGTCGTGTGCAATAATGAAGTGATTGGTGCCCTTCTTCAACATGACTCTGAACTCAAAGAAGTAGTAAAGAAAAAGAAAGATGAAAATGAGAAGCTAACAGTGAAAATTGATCAAATGAATGACACTCTCTATGATCAATCAGCTCTGTTGAGAAGAAAAGAAGAAGAGATTGATGAACTGAAGATGAAGATATGTGCTGTTGAATCAAACCAACTAAAGAAACCTGTGAATCTTCTATGCAACTCATTCAATACTCAAGGAAGATGAAGTATTTGGGCTCAACAAAGATTCAAGTAATCAATGTTGAAGATTCTCCTAAACGGTCAAGGCATACATCTTCTGTACACACTCCTTCTATGGAAAATTCAACATCAAAGCAAGCTACTATTGATGAATCTGAGAGTGATGCTGGATGGAAAGAGCTGATTGAAGATGAACCTAACGAAGCTCAAGAAGAAACAAAGACTATGTTCTTCTTACAACAAAAGACATCATGGAAGAGAGGCCCGAGTCATCTGTGTTTATGACCCTGATCAATCATGGGTTCCCATCTGACATGGTTGAAAGAATGAACTTGACTTAGATGAAAGATATGCTGAAAGAGTTTGAGCTTGCTAGGTTCATAATTCCAAATTATGACTATGAAGCATTCACCACTTTTCAATCCATTAAGAAAATCAAGAAAGATCTGGGCCATTGTGACACTGCTAAACTCACCAAGTACAATATGGTATGTTGGCTTCAGGGACACAATTACAAGGCTCATGAGCATAAAGGAAGAAGTGTTGGTGAACTAAGAAGAATGATGGAACATGTGATGAATGTTGAACTTGATATTGGAGTCAGATTCAGAACTGAAGCTCCAAACCCATCATTTGAGTAACAAAGCAAACTCTCTACTAATCCTATAATTTTTGTATCTAAAGATCAACACAAAGGCAAAGACAAACTGATCAGAGAACCAAGGGCAGTCATTCCTGGGAAAGTGTGGCCATAAGGGACAACTATCAGAGAGATCACTGAATAGAAATCAACTCTCATAGAGTTATATGATCATATCACAACCCCTAGTTCTAAAGAAGAGAACAGGATTATGGCCTAGAAATTTGATCCAGACTGGGATTGTGCAATTATAAAGCAACCTCCGGAAGAATTCAATATTTCCATGATACAGAGGCTGTACTGAGACTTCATGAGAAAGACATCAAGGATCTGGAGAATCTTACAATGTCTAACTATCCAATTCACTCAAGGGGAGGAGATTTCTCTATGTTGGTGGAAAGTTAAGACAAAATTTGAAGATGATGTGATTAGAGAAGCAAAAAGAGAGGATATTGAGCACAAAAAAAGATTAGAGAGAAAGAAAAGATCAGGCACTAACTCTTCCTCATTAGTTGATGATGAAGTTCTAAGGAGAGTTGGTTGTTCTAATAGGAAAATAGCAGCCATCAAAGTCATTGGAGGAAATCAATACACTATTCCCATAACTAAGTGGGGATATGTTGAGAAAACAAAAGAAATGGTGTTGTTGAGGAATGTTGATGGTAGGAAAGGTGACAAAATAAGAATCTTCGACCCTATAGAGATCAAATGCTTCATCCAAGCTACACATCATTCTTACATGATAAATTCTTCCCAAAGTTGACAGATGAAAAAGCTCAGGTGATTTATGCTTATACATTCATATGATACAAGTTGTGGATAAGCTGCATGCCAAAGCATACAAAAGAGGAAGATATAATGCTAGGATGCTCAAGGGAGCTAACATTGAAGATATAACAGAACTGAGAATCTCAGAAGAAGATGAACCGGAGATTGTTAACAACCAATGTGTTGTAGAAACCCGCACCAGTGAAGAAGATGTATTGGGGTTGAGTTTTAAGACACTTCAAAGGATATGCAGAATGGAGATCAAGTAAAAATACGATGCAGCTTCTTGAGCTGCCAATGAGGCGGCGACGTATTCTGATTCTGTAGTTGATAGAGCCACCACATCCTGCTTGGAGCTCTTCCAAGAGACAGCTCCTCCATTCAGAATGAAAATGTATCCCGATTGTGACCGTGAATCGTCACGATCGGTTTGGAAACTCGCATCCGTGTAACCTTTTACAACGAGCTCCTCGTCACCAGATCCATAGATCAGGAACATATCTCTTGTCCTCCTTAGGTACTTAAGTATGTTCTTAACAGCCATCCAATGACTGTTTCCAGGATTTTGCTGGTAACGGCTTGTCATGCTCAAGGCGCATGACACGTCCGGTCGAGTGCATATCATTGCATACATGATGGATCCAATAGTAGATGCGTATGGGATAGCCTTCATTTTATCTTGCTCATCCTTTGAGCTAGGACATTAAGTCGTACTCAATATCGTTCCTCTTTGAATAGGTACGGTACCTTTCTTAGAGTTTTCCATCTTGAACCTTTTCAAGATTTTATCAATATACGCACTTTGATTTAAACCAATCAACCGCCTTGATCTATCCCTATAGATCTTTATTCCCAGAATATAGGCGGCTTCTCCAAGATCCTTAATGGAAAAACAACTTCCAAGCCAGGTTTTTACACCTTCCAAGGTTGGAATGTCATTTCCAAATAGTAGTATGTCATCAAAATACAATACTAGGAAGTTATTGTGCTCCCACTAGCCTTCTTATACACACAAGCCTCATCAGCGTTTTTGATGAAGCCAAATTTCTTTATCTCCTCATCAAAACGATGATTCCAGCTTCTCTATGCTTGTTTCAATCCATAGATTGATTTCTTTAACTTGCATACTTTATTAGGATGTTTTGGATCGACAAAACCTTCAGGCTGAACCATATAGACATCTTCCTTAAGATATCCATTTAGGAAGGTGGTTTTGACATCCATTTGCCAAATCTTATAATCATAATGAGCAGCTATGGCAAACAATATCCTTATAGACTTTAGCATCGCAATAGGTGAGAAGGTTTCATCATAATCAACCCCTTGAGTTTGAGTGAAACCCTTCGCTACAAGTCTAGCTTTATAAGTATCCAAGTTTCCATGCATATCGGTTTTCTTCTTGAAAACCCACTTACTTCCAACTACCTTGGAATTAAGAGGTGGTACAACAAGTTCCCAAACTTGATTGTCATACATGGATAGCATCTCAACGTTCATGGCCTCAAGCCATTTGTCACAATCCAATTGGACACTGCATCATGGTATGTGGTTGGCTCATCTGAATCTACCGCATAGCATCCATCCATGAAAAATCCGTATCTTTCAAGTGGATTACTAATTCTACCACTTCTATGAACGTTTTGTGTGTATTGATCAACCACTTGATCAACTTCAACATCCTCATGTTGAGTGCTAGTTTCAACCAAACGTGCATCGGGTTTTGGTTCTTGATCCTCCTCAAGATCCACTGTTCTATTGCCAGTTCCTTCCATAAGGAACTTTGCTTCTAAGAACTCACCCTTTCTTGCAACAAACACCTTTTGTTCGAGTGGATCATAGAAATAATATCCCATAGAATCTCTAGAATATCCAATAAAGATACACTTGGTGGATCGGACTTCCAATTTGTTTGGGGTGGGAGTCTTAACATAAGCCTCACAACCCCAGACCCTTAAGTATGATAGGGATGGAACTCTTCCATGCCATATCTCAAAAGGTGTCCTTTCCACCTTTTTGGTTGGGGCCATATTTAAAATACGAGCCGCGGAGAGCAGAGCGAAACCCCAAAATGATAGAGGTAATGAGCTTCTAGCCATCATAGATCGGACCATATCCAATAAGGTTCGATTCCTCCTCTCAGACACACCATTATGTTGTGGTGTTCCAGGTGGAGTGAGTTGTGAGACAACCCCACAACTCCTAAGATGATCTTGAAAGGCATCACTTAGGTATTCACCTCCTCTATCGGTACGGAGAACTTAAATTGACTTGTTGAGTTGATTTTCTACTTCATTCTTGAAGATTTTGAACATTTCAGAAGCCTCATCTTTGTGCCTTAATAAGTACACGTACCCATAGCGACTGTAATCGTCGGTAAAGGTAATGAAGTATCTTTCACCATTCCTAGTCATTGGCTTAAAAGGACCACATACATCCGAATGTATGATTCCTAATAAATCTTTTGCCCTTTCGTTAGTTCAACTAAAGGGTGCCTTAGTCATCTTTCCTTGTAAACAAGATTCACAAACATCAAATGAATCACATTCATTTGTTTTTAAAAGACCATTCTTTTGAAGTGTTTGTAAACGTTTCTTGTTTATATGGCCAAGACGACAATGCCAAAGATAGGTATCACTCAAGTCCAACTTGAGTTTCTTGGTGTTAGTTTGGTACAATGAGCTATTTAAAGTATTTTCATGAACCAATTCATAAATACCATTAATGGGAATAGCTTTAAAATAGAACATACCATTAAAAGAAACATGAATATCTTTTTCAACAAATGATAATACATATCCAAATTGTTTTAACAGGGCTACAGAGATAATATTCCTAGTCAAACTAGGAGCATACAAAACATTGTTCAAAATCACTTCCAAACCATTTAGAAGTTTCAAGATGTAGTCCCCACGGGCTTCAACTTGAACTTTAGCCCCATTGCCCATGTAGAGGCTTACATCCCCTTTCTTGAAGTCACTACTTCTTTTGAACCCCTGCAACAAATTGCAAATGTGAGTTCCACATCCGGTATCTAATACCCATGTGTTAGAGGATATCATGTTTAAATCAATATGGATCATGTATATTGTACCTGAGGTCTGCCGGCATCCCTCTTTGCTTTCAACTCTTGGAGATAGACAGGACAATTCCTTGCCCAATGTCCAATCTCCCCACACTTGAAGCATGGGTCGTTAGTAGCAACCTTTTTCTTTTTCTCTTGTGGTTTGGGTGGCACCCTTGCCACCCCTTTCCCTTTTCCCCAAGCGGGTCCCTTACCCTTGGCAACCTTTGCCTTGGGTGCGGGACGAGGCCTTTTATTGTTCCCACCTTCATTGATGGTGAGAACAGGTAAAACCCTTTTACCCATGGCCGCCTCGGCCGTTTTGAGCATTGAGTGAAGCTCACCAATGCTTTTGTCCCAAGCAATTATGTTGTCGTTTAACACGAATGTCTCGAACTTCTTGGTAAGGCCATTTAGGATCAAATCCGTGGCCAATTCCTTCGAGACGGGACAATTTAGCCTCTCGAGGCGGTCAATGTGACTTTTCATCTTAAGTACATAAGATGAAACAGATTGGTTGTCGTCCATACGACATGCATGGAGTGCTCGAACCGTTTCGAAGCGCTCAACCCTTGCTTGCTGTTGGAACGTTTCCTTCAGTTGGGTTATCATGTCGTAAGCTCCGTGGTGTTCATACTCCTTTTGGAGATCTGGAGTCATGCTCGCTAGCATGAGACAAGACACTTGGACGGAGTCCTCAGTGTACTTCAGCCAATCGTTGTAGGCCTCCTCATCATCCTCGCTAGGTTGATCGGGGATAGAGTCGTCTAAAACATACGATCTTCTCTCTTGCTTGAGAATGATTCTCAAGTTTCGATACCAATCGATGAAGTTGTTATGATTTAGACGTTCCTTTTGGAGGATCGCTCATAGAGATTGTTTGGACGCGGATGAGTTATCGGAATTATCATTATTTGAGGCCATCTACAAAATTTAACAAAGTTTTATTTTAGTATTTTCGATATTGTAATTTTAATAATAAATGCCTTTTAAGGTCTTTTCATTTTAAAATCTAGAACCCAACATTACATTTAAATTGTGGTTAGGTGACCTTTATCCCACGTTTTAATATAATAAGGTGGTCAACGTTTGACGATTGCAACCATTTGCAACTTCTAGAAATATGGGATCGACTTGAAACATCATATGTAAAGTCAGCATGTTAATCCCATCAACACCATTTGGAAACCACATCGTAGGTGATCCATTTGACATGATTTGCAAATCAAGACACCCTACTTACACCCACGTGTGAGTTTGCCAAAACAAGTGGTTAGGTGACCTTTATCCACAAATAAGGCATTCTCACCTTGAATCACGAGTTCCCTCAAAGTGGTTAGGTGACCTTTATCCCACTAAGAGTTCTCAAGTGACTCAAGTGTTGTGTAAAAGGACGGTGTTGATCTTGTTAAAGAATATTTAGAGGTTTCATAATATTAGTTTAGAAAACTCTATGTACTTGTATTTGCACGCAATCAAATACAAGGTACCCTATGGTCCTTTGATTAAAACCAACTTTAATCTTTAAAATCATTAAACCATTTTAATAAATTTATATAAACTTTTAGAACCATCAATTTTCAGCTTGTTAAGTTGTTAGTGAGTTTGTTATGCATGTCAAAACATCAACCATTCAAACAAACAACAAACATTTAAACAAGCATAAATATTAACATCATATGTGCATAACCATAGCCCTTATGTTGACAACACTTGTTTGCCATCACAAGTGTTGTCATTTGGTCTTTTCTAAGGTTACAAGAGAACACATAGAAAGCTTCCAAAAGCCTCCCACTTGAAACCGCATCCAAAATGCTCCATGTTTCTTTTGTGTCTTCCTTTGTGCTTCCAAGGCATACGTCATATTACAAGATATAAGGTCCTAATACATGATATCTAGTAAATGAAATTACACCTAATCTATTTATTACAACCCAATAATAAATAAAATTACACTTGAAACAATAGATAATACAACCCAATTGAATGAATGAATACAACCATTACAAACACCCAAACAGACAAGGTCAATGGCTAGGTTATGCACTAAAATAAGCATCCATTATATCATCTAAAATATAACTATGAATCCCCTTAAAACCAACGAATTTTCAGCCAACATAAACTGAAAAATTCGGGTTTAGATGTTGTCCAAACAACACAACATATCAACATATATATATCTTTCAAGATTTAATCTTAAGCATGTATAATATAATCTTGAAAGTTGGGGATTCAACAAAACAGAAACATAGCAGCCCCAAATCAGCTTATATTTAGATTATTATCATCCTTTAAAACCTATTTTAAAGGACAAAACAAGCAAGTCATCCACATAACCGGCTCTTGATGCCATTTGACGGGTTTGCAAGAACACAAAATCTAGTTTAGCCCTTTAAACTTTCTGAAAAACGCAGCGGAATAATAGCTATAAGATATTGTTTATAAGCTGAAAATTCGAGTTCTATGTGATGTTTTATGGTGTAAACAAACCCATGAACAAAAGGGATCTTTTATATGTGAATGAGCATGCTATGTAAACACAAAAACACATAATATGACAGCCACAAGGTGCTGCCAAAACTACCTTTCAGCAAGCTACAAATGTCGACAGAAAGAGTAGAATGGATGCTGAAATTCGGCCAAAAGAAGGCTGAAATATGCCCAAAAACTTCAAGCTTAGAAGTCTTCAAGTGTTCACTCCCACCTGGCTTTAAGTAAGCATCATGATTACTTGGATTTGGACACCAATACTCCAAAAGGAAAACCGCCAACTGCCCTTCAAAACCGTGAACATCCAGCAGCAAAACTGGGAGGATGAAATCGACCAAGGTTCCAAGAGGAGGAACCCTCAAGCTTGTATACCCCAAGCCTTTGAAGCAACCACCACTCTTGCTAGGGAGAGAGCACCAAAAACACCCAAAATGTTCTCTTCTTCTTGTTTCAGCCGTGAGGTTCAAGAGAGAAGAAGATGAGGGAGATTTTGGAGCATGCAAAATGTATTGATGGATGAGAAGTGTGTCTTACACTCTTTCATAAAGAGTGTAAGTTTCAAGACCAGATTTTTCACTTTTCCACACAAGGTGGCCGCCCAAAATGGTCCAAAAGGGGAGGGTTTTCCCTCCTAAACTTGTCTTATATCACACATTAATAAGTCATGTACAAGACTTACTAAAATTGTGACTTATACCTTCTCTAATTAAACGTTTTAACTAAAGTATACTCACATGTTATTTGTGTTATTTAAACCCTTTTAAATAACAAAATAATAATAAACCCATCAACAAATTATCCTTATAACTTGTTTCATCTCGCAGATAATTATTTAGAAAACCTTTTTTTTCTAAATTTGGTGTAATTATTTAATTGTATGAACCCATCATCAATTAAATAATTCTTGGTGATGCAAAGCTTGTTATTGGGTATAACCCGACTTGGATCATAACGTACTAACCGCATCAATATTCTACGTGTCTTGGGCACATAGAATCCTACAATCTCCCACTTGCCCAAGATTCATAGAAGATTGATGCAACCAGTAAATACCGCCTAACAACGTTTACTACCCTTAATACGCATGACTTATTAATGTTGAAGATTCTCCTAAACGGTCAAGGCGTACATCTTCTGAACACACTCCTTCTATGGAAAATTCAACATCAAGCAAGCTACTATTGATGAATCTGAGAGTGATGCTGGATGGAAAGAGTTGATTGAAGATGAACCTAACGAAGCTCAAGAAGAAACAAAGACTAATGTTCTTCTTACAACAAAAGACATCATGGAAGAGAGGCCCGAGTCATCTGTGTTTATGACCCTGATCAATCATGGGTTCCCATTTGACATGGTTGAAAGAATGAACTTGACTGAGATGAAAGATATGCTGAAAGAGTTTGAGCTTGCTAGGTTCATAATTCCAAATTGTGACTATGAAGCATTCACCACTTTTCAAGCCATTAAGAAAATCAAGAAAGATCTGGGCCATTGTGACACTGCTAAACTCACCAAGTACAATATGGTATGTTGGCTTCAGGGACACAATTACAAGGCTCATGAGCATAAAGGAAGAAGTGTTGGTGAGCTAAGAAGAATGATGGAACATGTGATGAATGTTGAACTTGATATTGGAGTAAGATTCAGAACTGAAGCTCCAAACCCATCATTTGAGTAACAAAGCAAACTCTCTACTAATCCTATAATTTTTGTATCTAAAGATCAACACAAAGGCAAAGACAAACTGATCAGAGAACCAAGGGCAGTCATTCCTGGGAAAGTGTGGCCATAAGGGACAACTATCAGAGAGATCACTGAATAGAAATCAACTCTCATAGAGTTATATGATCATATCACAACCCCTAGTTCTAAAGAAGAGAACAGGATTATGGCCTAGAAATTTGATCCAGACTGGGATTGTGCAATTATAAACAACCTCCGGAAGAATTCAATATTTCCATGATACAGAGGCTGTACTGAGACTTCATGAGAAAGACATCAAGGATCTGTAGAATCTTACAATGTCTAACTATCCAATTCACTCAAGGGGAGGAGATTTCTCTATGTTGGTGGGAAAGTTAAAGACAAAATTCAAAGATGATGTGATTAGAGAAGCAAAAAGAGAGGATATTGAGCACAAAAAAAGATTAGAGAGAAAGAAAAGATCAGGCACTAACTCTTCCTCATTAGTTGATGATGAAGTTCTAAGGAGAGTTGGTTGTTCTAATAGGAAAATAGCAGCCATCAAAGTCATTGGAGGAAATCAATACACTATTCCCATAACTAAGTGGGGATATGTTGAGAAAACAAAAGAAATGGTGTTGTTGAGGAATGCTGATGGTAGGAAAGGTGACAAAATAAGAATCTTCGACCCTATAGAGATCAAAATGCTTCATCCAAGCTACACATCATTCTTACATGATAAATTCTTCCCAAGTTGACAGATGAAAAAGCTTAGGATGATTTATGCTTATACATTCATATGATACAAGTTGTGGATAAGCTGCATGCCAAGCATACAAAAGAAGAAGATATAATGCTAGGATGCTCAAGGGAGCTAACATTGAAAATATAACAGAACTGAGAATCTCAGAAGAAGATGAACCGGAGATTGTTAACAACCAATGTGTTGTAGAAACCCTCACCAGTGAAGAAGATGTATTAGGGTTGAGTTTTAAGACACTTCAAAGGCTATGCAGAATGGAGATCAAGTAAAAATACGATGATCAAAAGGATGCAGTGTTAGGATCAGTAATCTATGTTTGATTGATTGAAGAGTATTGCAGCGGAATTCAAACAATGAATTAGTCGATTCACAAGAACAAAACGATATTCAATGAAGAACAAAGACGGTTATAGAGAGAGAGAATATCTGCAAATATATTTCATTCAATATTCGCTTTCGTGGTAACAGAATGTCACAATTATGATTAGGTCGACACCTCTTATATAAGAGATGTGACGTCTGCTGATGTCACTTGATAGTGACATCTAACAGATTTATTTCAACTGAAACACAACTACTGAAGATGTCAAAACAGCTGACATCTTCTTACAAAAAGTTCTAAGTGTTATCAGTTGTTACAACTACTGAGAAATATAAAACTACTGAAACGACAACGACTGAAGAACAAGCTCTTCAGTCATTTTACAAAACTACTGAAACTAAAAATATAAAACTACTGATATCACAACTACTGAAGAAGTACTCTTCAGCAGTTGTGACAAACTACTGACGCTTCAGTACTTGATCTTTAGACTTTGACTTTCAGATGTTTCATCAGCTGATGACTTCAGTAGATATCATCAGCTGATGTCTTCAGTCTTTGTCTTCAGACTGTGTACATCAGTTGTTGATCTTCAGCACTTGTAGACTCTTCAGCTGTTGTACTTCAGTACTTTGGTCTTTCAGCTTCAGCACTTGTGTTCTTCAGCTGTTCAGCTTCAGTACTTGTGTTCTTCAGCTGTTCAGCTTCAATACTTGTGTTCTTCAGCTGTTGTACTTCAGCACTTTAGTTCTTCAGCTGTTGAAGTCTTCAGCACTTGATCTTCAGCTGTTGAAGTCTTCAGCACTTGTCAAACTGCTGATGAAGCTTTTCAGCAGTTGTTGTGATACCATGAGGGACTTAGAGGTTTTCTGATCTTGGCTCATTGGTTCTTTTGGTCCAACAAACTCCCCCTGAACCAATGCAACCAAAACCTCTAAATTATTTATTATCCCACTTATTGTTGGCAAAAGATTGGTCTTTTTCCTTCTTGATCAGTAGAGAAGATGACCCATGTAAGCTCCGGCCTAGGAAGAAATCTCAGATATTTGTTTGGCAAGGTATGAATGGGAACTCTGTTTTGGGGAACTGGACACAGAGTTGTTATCCCATTCGTGAGATTTACTTCCCCATAATGAGTCTGTATGACTCTCGAACATAGGCCTCAAGGAGAACAACTTGTTCCTCCTTGGAGAGTTCTTCTACTCCACCTTCGAAGAAGAACTCTGGACCATAGTACTCAGATAAGTACTTCATGGTCCTGCCATTTTTCAGCTCCACTGTAGTTACCTCCCTATAGACAAATTCATTAGGATGGGTGCCTTCAGGAGTAACTGGAGCTCATTCTTCTGGATGTCTTCAAGCTTTTTATATAACAACCCCTTTTTGATCATCTTGTTTTCCAGTAAAGCTTGAGGGGTCATCTTTGCTTGATGAGCTTTCTTGAATTCATCAATTATTTCCCAAGGTGTGACTACAATGGCCAACATGATGGTAGAATCTATTGTTTTTCTAACCTGGCCATTGTATCTGTGTGGAATAGTTCTTTTATGGATTCTAGAACTCACCCTGGGGTCTGGCCATACTCTCACTCTCTCCTTCTGATACTGAAATATGTGCCTGAGAGTGTACAGCCTCTGAGCATGCCCTTTCATGGCTTGTATAGATGATGACTGAGGAAATTCCTTGTCAACCATCTTCAGTAGTTACTCATCGTGCTGTTTCTGCTGTTCTTCATCTTCTATCTTGACTCTGACCATTTCCCTTTGAAAGTCAGGTGTGATCATGGGTTGACTTTTGGGTTTTGGTAGCTTTAGAACAACAGAGAGTGGCAGACTATCATCTTCATCCTCTTCTTCTTCTTCTTCCATCCTCAGCACCCTTCTCCTCCTTCTAGGTGCATCACTGGATGATGGTTGGGTTGGTAAAGGAATTGGTTTTGAAGAATGAGGATGTTTGGATTTTGGCTTAGAGATTGGTTTGGAGATTTGAGGGGTAGGCTGTGTTTGAGTGGGTGGAAGGGAAGGTTGATCCAGCATCTTTGTAGTAAGTTTCGCCTTTGTAAGTTTTGCCATTTCTAACCTTTTACCAGCCCCAGCCTCATCAAGGGCTTCAACAATAATCCCCTTGTGGAATTGCTCAGACAGACAGATTCTGGTGGCTATAGCCAGAATACTGTCTCTGGTCCACGCGCGAATCTCCATTAAAGATCTTCCTAAGTATTTTGCAATGAAGCGGATCATGATCTCCAATCTCTCTTTTTCAAGAGCATCATACCCAGCCCATCGGGTTTGAATCTCTTGCACTTCCAACCTTCTGATCTCACTATCCAATGTGGCTGTATCAAACCTTGCCTGAAGAGTTGTTCAATTATTTTATCCATGGATCGGCTGTGTGTAGTGTCAGCTTCTTTTACCAGCTCTTCCAAGGATTTGTCTTCAGCAGTAGGTTGATCCTCGGCACTTTTCTTTCGCTTGTAAGTGAGCAGTGGTTGCTTTTCTTTCTCCTCCTCTTGGGCTTGCTTCTCTTCCTAATCTTCCTCTGTTCTTTTCCTCTTCTTTTCTTTCACTGCAGTACTCTCCCCCTTTTTGGATGCATTGGTGGAAGGGGTTTGTACCGCAGAAAGTGTCTTTTGCACAGCAACATCAATCAAGGGTTGTAAAGTTGAGGAAAGCCTCTCATCAATGGCTTTAGTCACAATATCAGTGATTATGGGTGTGATGAGAGGGAGGAAATTTTGAAGTACAGCACCTATTTTCTCAGGAGGGTTCTGTTCCTGAGAAATAGGGCCTGAAGCAGAGGCAGGTGGTTGAGGTTGGAGTGGCTCAGTGTCTGGGAAACCTTCAACTGAAGGTGCCATCTGTGGGTTGGTGGAGGCAGATGGTCTTTCTCCTTGTGAGAGTTGGTCAAGTAGGTTTTGCAGCCTACTGACTTTCTCTTCAAGGATTGTGTTCTGGGCAAGAACATCGTAGAAAAAGCCCAGGTCATCATCAGCCGAAGCTGAATCATCTGACCTCCTGCTTGAAGCAGGATTTACATGCACTGGGTGTAGACCAGTTGTTGCATGTGCCCCTTTTGCTTGGTACTGGGGACTTCCAGCCTCAGGACAATGTCCATCATCAGCTGTTGCCTCTAGTGAGGTCTTAGCAATGTTACCAGCCTCATTCTGATCATGTGCTGATTCAGAAGAGGTGGCAGCCTCACTAGATATTCTAATCTCCTTAGCTACACCAGGAGATAGAAGTGGTAAACCCCTGTGCTGTGGTTCTCAAGTGCATTGTGTTCCTCCCCCTCAATTGTAGAGGTGTTCCCAGTAGTAAGTGGTTTCTGGGGAGGGGGTGAGGAGTGCAGTTGAGTTAGCACTTGTGCAACTATTAAAGTTGGGCTGTGAGGGGCGGTTGTATGGGGTGAAGGGATAGAAGCAGTGTGCACCTAGGGAGGTTGGTGCTCTTCAATGGCAATCCCCTCAAGTGAGGAAGATCCTAGATGTGTAGGTACCCCTTTTGTGGTTGCTGCAGGCTCCTGTTGAGAGGAATCCTGAGCGGCTATGGCTGGAAGAGTCCTTATATCCACTAGGGGGTTTGGACCAGTGGATATCTCCTGCGTTTGTGTTGCAGGGGCATCCTCAGGGGACTCAATTCCCTGAGTAGCCGTTTTGGGTTTCTTTTTGGTGGGTTTGGTGGGGACATTTGATTTGGAGGTGGTGGCTGTGGGTTCCAGCTGCGTGGGTTTGCGCAGCTTGGCAGCCAATTTGAGTGTCTGGTCAGAGTTGTGCCGGGAGTATACTTCCAGCAGAACAGCCGTAGCAGGGACTCCCAAGCCAACAAGTCCCTCAGCATTAAGCTGGTTTGTAATGATGGCCATTATGAACCGTGGATATAGTATCCAACGGTTAGCGGTTAGTTTTTGAGCCATATCCTTGAGCTCCGAAAATATTATTTCTGAAAAGTTTAACGGTTGTTGCTCAAGAATAGAATACATTACCTGCTGCCACTTTGTCGACATTTGATCCCAAGACGAAGTCTTAGGAGCCAAACATACATTCACCATGTGAAAAATTAGGCGTTCAGCGTCATGGAAGTGTTTCTTCATGATAGTGGAGGCACTGAGATTGCCTTGATATCCATGTTGGGCAAAGGATAGATCTGTGGTGCCCTTGGGATATCCAGCAGGAGAAATAGCATCATCTAGAGAAAGAATATGGCGGATTATTGCAGGAGTGATGACCACTTCTTTGTTGTTAACGACCGACTGGAGAGATGGTGTGCTGTTCTCCCCAGTGGTAATAGTAACGTTCATCCAAAACTGTTGGAGGGATTCGGCATGTAGTATGGGATTCAGAAGAAATGCCGTTTTGTATTGGGACTGAACCATAAGATCGATAGCAGTATCGAACTTAGCCCAGACAGGCGATTTAGTAAGGTAGGCAACACAGTTGTGTCGCGGTTTAATTTGCATGGACGCCATTGAGAAGAGAGAAGTTTTGGAGAGGAACGTTAGGTTTGAAGAAGATGAAGCTTTGAAGGATTAGGTCAGGGATATTTATAGGGTACGGGTAAGAAAACGACTGAAGGATGTGGTGTTAGTCATCAGTAGTTTTAAACGACCGTGACATGGTATTATCCTTTCAGACGTTGAAATAGCTGAAGTCGTGGTGTTAGGCATCAGAAGTTAGAAAACTACTGAAGACCGTGGTTTTGACTTCAGATGATTGAAACAACTGCGGACTTGGTGTTTGTCATCAGTAGTTGTGAAACTACTGAAGACAGTGGTTTTGTCATCAACTGTTGTAAACAACTGAAGACTTGGTATTAGTCACCAGTAGTTATAAAAACTACTGAAGACATGGTTTTGCTTCAGTTGTTTAGAATGAAACAGTAGTTGTTGAAACAACTGAAGAGAAAGTTCTCTTCAGTAGTTGTCGTCAATTCATAGCCTATCAGCTGTTTCATGCTGTCCTCAACACGTACTCATCAGACTTTGCATCTGTTTTTCAGGTGTTTCATAGGACATCAGTACTTATCTGTTTATACTGATTTCAGTAGTTGTAACTACATCAGTAGTTTGGAACAGATAAAGTACTTCAGTACTTGTGAGGCATTTAGCCATCAGTAGTTATAAAAACTACTGAAGGGAAAAGGACTCATCAGTACTTATATGTGACATGGGTACCAATGATTACCAGTAATTACCACTGAAATCATCAGTAGTTGTCACTTATTCTAGCTGCAGCATACCAAGCCTTAACACAAGGTTTTGGAAAGTAGAACTATCCAAAGGCTTAGTAAAAATATCTGCAAGCTCATCAGCACTAGGCACAAACTTAGGATCAATCAGACCTTTTTCAAAACAATCTCGAATAAAATGATGTCTGATCTCTATATGTTTGGTCCTAGAGTGCTGGACTGGATTTTTGACAATACACAGAGCTGAAGCACTATCCATTAACAATGGAGTCTTAGTCTTTGTAATGCCATAATCCAGAAGTGGTTCTGAAGCCAGAGTACCTGAGAGGTGCAACTTGCAGCAGCAATGTACTCGGCCTCAGCAGTTGATATAGCAACAGATGTTTGTTTCTTACTCTGCCAAGAAATCAAACAATTGCCTAGGAATTGACAACCACCAGAAGTTGACTTTCTAGTTAACTTGCACCCTGCATAGTCACTATCTGAAAAAGCAACTAATTTGCAAGAGTGTCCAGTGGAATACCATAAACCCAGAGATTGTGTACCTTGCAAATATCTAAAGATTCTCTTGACTGCAATCAAATGAGACTCTTTAGGAGCTGCCTGAAATCTAGCACAAACACATGTAGCAAACATAATATCTGGTCTAGAAGCTGTTAGATACATCAAGGACCCAATCATACATCTGTAAAGCGTTTCATCAACAGCTTTACCTTTCTGATCAGCATCCAGTTGTGTGGTGTTGCACATGGGAGTAGAACAGGGCTTACAGTTTTGTAAATCAAACTTATTCAAAAGATTCTTTGTATATTTTGACTGATGAATAAAGGTTCCATCAGCTTTTGTTTGATTTGCAAGCCTAGAAAGAACTGTAATTCTCCCATTGCACTCATTTCAAACCTCTTTTTCATTAAGGTTGTAAAATCATCACACAACTAAGGATCAAAAGATGCAAAAATAATATCATCAACATAAATCTGAACAAGTAGTAGCTTATGCTGATCCACCTTCTTAATAAACAAAGTTTTATCAATGGAACCTCTAGTGAAATTATTCTTAAGAAGAAAAGTAGAGAGTGTCTCATACCAGGCTCTAGGAGCTTGTTTCAACCCATAAAGAGCCTTATCAAGTTTATACACCCATTCAGGATGTTTATTATCCTCAAAGCCTAGTGGTTGACACACATAAACTTCTTCCTTTATTTTACCATATAAAAATGCACTTTTAACATCCATTTGAAAAACTTTAAGATTGTGGAATGCAACATAGGCTAAGAACAATCTGATTGCCTCTAGTCTGGCTACAGGGGCAAAGGTTTCATCATAGTCAATACCTTCTTCTTGTGAAAACCCTGTACAACCAGTCTAGCCTTGTTCTTAACAATAAGCCCATTTTCATCGGTTTTATTCCTAAACACCCATTTAGTGCCTATTGCACACTTACCTGGGGGAAGAGGAACAAGTTCCCACACTTGCTGTTTCTTGAACTGAAGTAGCTCAAGCTGCATAGCTTCAACCCATCCATTGTCTCTCAAAGCAACATGATAGTTCTTTGGCTCTAGCTGACTGATGAAGAGAGCATAGAAGCAGAAGTTAGACAATTGACTTCTGGTTGAAACACCAGCATTGATATCACCAATAATCTGAGTCATGGGGTGATTCTTCAGTTCTTGATAAACAATGAGATCTGTGCAAGTGTTTGTAGAACCTTCAGCAGCAGCAGATGTTGATGTAGACTCCTGAAACCAAGAATTGATGGTAACTCAAAAGATGTAGAGGAAACAGAGATCTCATCAGCATTTGTTGTGGATGGAACTGCTGAAGCTACAGGAACATCAAGTTTAGCAGACACAGGCAGTTGGTCACTAAACTGAATAGGGAGTATTGATATTATCATCATCATCATCAATCCACCAGGTGGAAGACATGCTGCAGAAGATGATTGAGCCACAGGATCTGAACAAGCTGGAGGTTGATAAGGAACATATTGCAGTATGTCTTCATCAACCTCTGATTTACTAAAACTCTATTCTGCACATAGCAAGTTGTGTTGACAGCTTCAGCCCAAAAGGTTAGTGGCAAACCAGAGTCAGCCAACATGGACCTTGCAGCTTCAATGAGGGTCCTGTTCTTTCTCTCCACTACTCCATTTTGTTCTGGAGTCCTTGGGATGCTAAACTGCCTTTTGATTCCTTTGAGAGATAGAATTCATCAAGTGTATGATTCCTGAATTCAGTTCCATTATCACTCCTGATACACTTGACTGGAAGGGAATACTGCTTCTCAATATACAACACAAAGTAATAACTTTCTGAGCAACCTCATCCTTTGAATGTAGAAAGAAAGTCCATACAAATCTAGAGTAATCATCCACAATTACCAGACAGTATTTCTTCTTGGCCATGCTCATCACTCTCACAGGACCAAATAGATCCATATGCAGTAATTGCAAGCAGGGGTGGACTTAGGCTCTTCAATAGGAGGGAATGAGACTTTGTTTGTTTTCCTTTTAAACAAGCAGTGCAGGTTCATCACAGTGGAACTCCTTTATTGGTAAGCCTCTGACTAAAACTATTGTGGATAAGCTGATTCATGTTTTTGAAATTAACATGACCCAGCCTTCTGTGCCACAGTTAGATTCTTGAGAAGAGGCTTTGGAAAATAGGCAAGGATTGCCTTTGAGATCTATTTTCTTGGAAAGATCTACGGCATACACTCTTCCTGTCCTTTTGGCTCTCAGGAGAGTGTGTCATCCAACACCTTGTCAATCAAATGCAAAACTTTGGATAACAGAATCCTACAGTCTGAACTGGTGAAAAGAGCAACCATGGCCTTTATCACACATTTGACTGACACTCAAGAGATTGTACTTGAGATTTTCCACATGATTAACATCATCAAAATTTGATTTCTCCATTGGAGACAAAACCTTTACCAATGATGTAACCCCTAGCATCATTGCTAAAAGAAACAAATCCCTTCTTTCCTTGAGAGTAGTCATGAAGAAGAGAGCTGTTCCAGTCATGTGCATAGATCCCCCACTGTCTACATACCAGATGCTACTTTGGCATGTTGGAGAACCCTGCAAAAATAAACAATCAGTTAGTTTTGGAGACCCAAACCTTTTTGGTTTTGGGCCTGGTCTCATCAATAGATGGTAAACTAACAGGTTTATTAGAAACAAAACACCTGAGAGGAAGAAGATGGTGAAGAAGAGGAATCCTTTGGCTTGGATCTCCTTTTCTGTGGTTTCAACATAGGAGCATCTAGTTGGTTAACTCTACCCAACAGATGTTGAACCATCATAACAGTTGTGTCTGATTTTGTGATAAAGCTTTCAGCTCATCAGACACATTGCCAGTGGAGTATGATAAGTTCCTATGTTGCACCTTCTTCTTCTGAGCACTCTCAGCTGCCACCTGTTTAACCCCTTCCTTTTTGGATTTCTTTGAGGACTTAAGGGTTACAGGATTGATGTTGCTGATACAAATGTGGTCTCAAACTCACTATCATTTTACCATTTTCTCTTTAATTTCTTCTTTTTGTTTGAGGTTGGAACCTCTTTTGTACCAACAATCATCTGTAAGATGATTGAATAAACCACATACTTCACATGGTTTCTTCTTCATCTTAGGTTGATCATCAACTAAAGAGGGTGAAGCAACTGGAGACTTGCTCTTCAATGCTTTGGAAGCATTGGTTGCTTTCTTGACTGCCTCTTTAGTAGTCTTCAAACTCTTTCTACTGACATTTTCTTCTCTTCAGTACTGACAGCAGTTGGAGTTTGAACTTCAGGTGTTAAATCTGCTCTCTAATCCTTTCAGGACTTTCAGAATTAACTCCTGAGTTGATCAACTCATTGATCATGTGAGTGTCAGCATTTGAACCATCAACATCAGCTGATAGGTTCAGAGAGGGCTTGATGCTGACTGCTACTTCTGATTGTGCTGTATGAGAAAGTAGATCACATGATGATGGATTGTTATCACTCTCACCATCAGATTCTACCTCTGCTCTTGGAGTAAAATCTGTAGGGGAGCAGTGTGATTGTAACCAATGCCAAACTTCACATTGGAAGCAGATTGCTTACTAAGAAGCATTTCAAAACCTTTGCATGATTGTACCCATCTATCACACTCTACCTGGGTAACTGCAAGGGTTCTTTGAGATCTTTATACTTCTCTAGAAGTATCTCTTCCCTAGCCTTATCATCAGTTATTTGGCATTTCAGTTTGTAAATCTCATCATTTTTATCATTAAGCACAGACTCAAATTCAGCTTTGTTTTTGGAAATAATTTATTCTAGCTCAATGTTCTTATTGATTAAAGCTACATTTGCCTCTCTAATAGATTCAAATGCTGCTATGCATGTTTCAGAACATAATTTGGCTTTTGCCTCAGAGGATACCTGTGATACCTTTGGTGTAGAGGCATTAGAGGATGAAGTATCAGCAGAATCCAAAGCCATAAGAGCTAGATTTCCAAATGGACTTTCACCACCATGTTGACCAGCACCTGAGAACAATTGTTCATGACCAGACATATCATCTGGTAAACTGCTCCAGTCAACAACTCCTGGGGTGAAGAAGCTGTGTTGTTGAGGTTGAGTTTGTTGATGAGATTGGGAAGGCTGTGGTTCAGGCAATGCTTGTGGTTGTTGTGCAATTGGAGCTTGAACAGAATTTGGTTGAGGCACATAATAGCAGGGATAAGGATATGACATTTGACCCTGGGGAACAAAGTATGCAGGAGATCTAGGATGTGAATAAGACCAGAACCAGCAGGTTGTTGCCCTCTGTTTTGTGGACTAGTACTAGGAAAAGTCACAAAGGGTGCAGAAGAGTTAGATCCAGTTGATCTACACTCTCTTGCAAAGTGTCCTAGCCTTTGGCATTTGTGACACCTCAACTTACTCTTGTCAAAACCAACTTTGGTTTTGCCAGAGAGTCCAGGAAATTTCCTGCCAGTTCTCTTTAGAACTTCTGAGATCTGATATTAATCAATGCCATCTGGCTTAGAATATCCATCTCTTCTAGATCATCATCAGCTATTCCTTTCAGATCATCCATGATGAAGCATAAATTGTCACTATTACTGCCAGAATGACTCTCAATACCAACAAATGCATGATCAGAACTATTTGAAGAGAAATCTATATGCTCATCATAATTGCTTTCAGATGTAGCATATTCTAACTCATGACCACCAAGACAGTATTGCCTGGTACAAAGTCATCAGTGAGCTTTCCTAATGAGGACAGTTTCCTCTTTTGCTCTATCTCTCTTTCAAATGTAAGCAGTTTCCCATGAAGTTGGGTGAGAGATAGGCCTTCTAGATTTGCACTGGAGCGTAGGACAATAGTGTATGTGTCCCATCTCTCAGGCAGTGATCTGAGGAATCTGTTGTTCATCTGGCTATTGGTGTATTCCTGTTTCACCATTTTCAGCTCAGATATCAAGCAGGAAAAGTGCTCAAACCTGTTGAGTCAGTGTCTCACCCTTTCTATGAGAGAATTTCTCATATTGTTGGGCAAGGATCTCTCTATTGTTTGCTAAGACCTCATCAGTGCCACCGAATTGTTCCTTCAGGGCATTCCAGAGATCATGAGCAGTTTCATGATGCATAAGCCCTGAATAGATTTCATTAGGCAGTGCCATGGCCAGAATTCCATAGGCTTTAGCATCAATCTCAAATAGTTTCCGATCTTCATCAGAGTATTCTTCCTTCTTCTTCGGAACCATTTGATTGGTTTCCGGATTGTTCACCATAGGCTTATGTGGTCCATGTACCACAGATGTCCAACAACCTGAACTGTTAACAGACAGGTGATGAAGCATTTTTCGTTGCCATATGTTATACTCGGTCCTAACCAGCATCGGAGGCTTGGTTGAGGAACCGGTATTGTGAGGGTCATTAGAAGGAGTTGTCATCTCGGATTCAATCAAATTCAGTTAAGCTAAAACAGATTTAGAACAAAAACGCAACAACCATTGAACCAGAAGATCTCAAATAATGAACGAAAGCAGCAGAAATTCAATAATCTATAACCAGTTCTTGCAAATGCGCTAATTCAATCAAACACAGATATCAATTAGCAGTTTCAATGATCAATTGTTAGATCGATCAATGATTAACCTTGCTCTGATACCCCTTGTTAGGATCAATAATCTATGTTTGATTGATTGAAGAGTATTGCAGCGGAATTCAAACAAAGAATTAGTCGATTCACAAGAACAAAACGATATTCAATGAAGAACAAAGACGGTTATAGAGAGAGAGAATATCTGCAAATATATTTCATTCAATATTCGCTTTCGTGGTAACAGAATGTCACAATTATGATTAGGTCGACACCTCTTATATAAGAGATGTGACGTCTGCTAATGTCACTTGATAGTGACATCTAACAGATTTATTTCAACTGAAACACAACTACTGAAGATGTCAAAACAGCTGACATCTTCTTACAAAAAGTTCTAAGTGTTATCAGTTGTTACAACTACTGAGAAATATAAAACTACTGAAACTACAACGATTGAAGAACAAGCTCTTCGGTCGTTTTACAAAACTACTGAAACTAAAAATATAAAACTACTGATATCACAACTACTGAAGAAGTACTCTTTAGCAGTTGTGACAAACTACTGACGCTTTAGTACTTGATCTTCAGACTTTGACTTTCAGATGTTTCATCAGCTGATGACTTCAGTAGATATCATCAGCTGATGTCTTCAGTCTTTGTCTTCAGACTTTGTACATCAGTTGTTGATCTTCAGCACTTGTAGACTCTTCAGCTGTTGTACTTTAGTACTTTGGTCTTTCAGCTTCAGCACTTGTGTTCTTCAGCTATTCAGCTTCAGTACTTGTGTTCTTCAGTTGTTCAGCTTCAGTACTTGTGTTCTTCAACTGTTGTACTTCAGCACTTTAGTTCTTCAGCTGTTGAAGTCTTCAGCACTTGATCTTCACTGTTAAGTCTTCAGCACTTGTCAACTGCTGATGAAGCTTTTCAGCAGTTGTTGTGATACCATGAGGGACTTAGAGGTTTTCTGATCTTGGCTCATTGGTTCTTTTGGTCTAACATGCAGTATCATATTTCAACAAGAAAATGGTTTCAAGATTAAAGGAGCTTTCAGTTTTGAAGAACTTATTACAAGTATCTAAGCCTAAGGGGGAGTATTGTTAGGCCTAGGATCAGTAGATCTAGTTCATTTTGTATAGGCTTAGTACTTGAATTAATATCTGTAATGAATGGTTGTAATTCATTATTGTGTATTCATTATATATAGGTTAACCCATTTATATGTGTGTTGATTTATGTATGGTTGCAGGTACAAACGTTATATTTGGTCAATCTCTGAAATTGACTCAATTGTAAGAAACATCTACGATGAACATTTTGTTCTTCCGTAGATATGGTTCTTACAAGTAAAATGAATCCAAAGATCTTCTGCGGATGAACAACCAGCACTGAGGATGAAAGAATAAGATTGCTTCGAAAGACCAATATAGTTTCGGAAGAACAAAATAACTTCAGAAGACCAAGATTGCTTCGGAAGAACAAAACATCTTCGGAAGAAAAAGATTGCATCGGAAGAACAAGACCTGCAGAAGAACAAAGCTCCTACAGAAGACACTATCCTGCGGAGTCCAAACACTTGTATAATACAAGTGTTACAAGTCAACAAGTCAACAAGGCAGTTATGCGAATCCCGAGAAATCCGATGATTCCTTAACAGAAACATTTCAAATCCCAAGAGATCCGTTGTTTCCTATAACACAAACATCATTGTTTATATAAATGGATCCTAGGTTTCGAATCATTGACGGCTTCATAAACAATAGCAATAGCAATTCGACAATTCCAAAAACAGCAAACATCACATCAAATCTCACAATCAATCCCTAGCAGCCATCACATCATTCATCACAAAAGTTTATATCATTCTTTCATTATTTATAATCATTAACATGTTTTAGTGAAATACATATTATTCATTAATTGTGTTTCTTTTAGTGTGTTTCTTGACGGGTTTGCAAGAACACAAAATCTAGTTTAGCCCTTTAAACTTTCTGAAAAACGCAGCGGAATAATAGCTATAAGATATTGTTTATAAGCTGAAAATTCGAGTTCTATGTGATGTTTTATGGTGTAAACAAACCCATGAACAAAAGGGATCTTTTATATGTGAATGAGCATGCTATGTAAACACAAAAACACATAATATGACAGCCACAAGGTGCTGCCAAAACTACCTTTCAGCAAGCTACAAATGTCGACAGAAAGAGTAGAATGGATGCTGAAATTCGGCCAAAAGAAGGCTGAAATATGCCCAAAAACTTCAAGCTTAGAAGTCTTCAAGTGTTCACTCCCACCTGGCTTAAGTAAGCATCATGATTACTTGGATTTGGACACCAATACTCCAAAAGGAAAACCGCCAACTGCCCTTCAAAACCGTGAACATCCAGCAGCAAAACTGGGAGGATGAAATCGACCAAGGTTCCAAGAGGAGGAACCCTCAAGCTTGTATACCCCAAGCCTTTGAAGCAACCACCACTCTTGCTAGGGAGAGAGCACCAAAAACACCCAAAATGTTCTCTTCTTCTTGTTTCAGCCGTGAGGTTCAAGAGAGAAGAAGATGAGGGAGATTTTGGAGCATGCAAAATGTATTGATGGATGAGAAGTGTGTCTTACACTCTTTCATAAAGAGTGTAAGTTTCAAGACCAGATTTTTCACTTTTCCACACAAGGTGGCCGCCCAAAATGGTCCAAAAGGGGAGGGTTTTCCCTCCTAAACTTGTCTTATATCACACATTAATAAGTCATGTACAAGACTTATTAAAATTGTGACATATACCTTCTCTAATTAAACATTTTAACTAAAGTATACTCACATGTTATTTGTGTTATTTAAACCTTTTTAAATAACAAAATAATAATAACCCATCAACAAATTATCCTTATAACTTGTTTCATCTCGCAGATAATTATTTAGAAAACCTATTTTTTTCTAAATTTGGTGTAATTATTTAATTGTATGAACCCATCATCATTAAATAATTCTTGGTGATGCAAAGCTTGTTATTGGGTATAACCTGACATGGATCATAACGTACTAACCGCATCAATATTCTACGTGTCTTGGGCACATAGAATCCTACATTTCTTGAATCGTTATTGATATTGAATTTTACTACAAAACAATCAAACCAAGGCAACAATGATTCCGCAAACGTTGACTTATCTACGACCAACGCTGATAATTCCTGATTGTGATCCTTGGATTCACACATATGTATCAACAGCCTCATGTACCATTCGCACAACTGAACAACTCCAGTCAGTTGAGTCCAATCGCCTTGTTCATATGCATGACTGAATCCAATCGCACGATTGAATTCATTCGCATCCTTCATTCGCACTAGTGACCCATTCGCATAGCTCATTCGCATGAGTGAAACTGTCCTATTCTAAGTTTATCAAGTTTAAGCAATGGAAGACCAATTTGCTGCTTTTACTATTGGGAAGGACTCACGCATCCATAACCTTCTACTTCTAGAGAATGAGATTGGAAACCATAACAAACCGCCAAAGCTGTTAATGTTGGATAAATACCCATAGTGGTAATAGTGGTTTGAAATCTACTTAAATGGAGTTGACCCAGATATTTGGACATCTATTGAGACTAGTTACACGGTACCAATCAGTGCTAATGGAGTCAAGTTGACCTTGGGAGGAATGAGCGAAGCCCAGAAGATTCTGTTAAATGCAGAAAAGAAAGTGTATGCATTGTTGACTTAGTCTATACCTAAGGACATTTTTCATTAGTTCTGTAAGACAAGCAGGCTAAGAAGTTATGGAGGGATTTGGAAAAGAGATATGAAGGAAATGCTATTGTAAGGCCCTGTTCCCGGGACGCTTACAGCTGGTACATCATTCTACATAAAACATATAACTTTACATTTAACCTTCACAAAACATCGTAGCAGAACATTAAAATAATTTTTCATTTCATAATAACTGCTTTTGCAAGTTAATACAAACATTCATTACACCTTTTCATTTGTTCGCATTACAATGCAAAAACATTAACAAAAGAATTCCATCCAAAATGCCAAGTAGCTGCCCCGTGCCATCCTCAGCAATGCTCACCTACCAACTGGAAAATGCATAAAAAGTCAGCATTGCTGAGTGAATTCTAGTTTTATAATAAAATATACTTTACTTTCATTAAACCATTCTTTACTTTTTGCATGTGATCACACATCAGACGTCATTACATCGTACGTCATTACCATTCACTTTCATTACTTTCATTCTCATTCATTCATACTTTCTTACTTTCATTCATACGTTTATCATTACATCTTTCCATTCCATCAAAACCATGAACTTTACCCTACCGTTATGCATAAAGCTGGTACTGGGCTGAAGTCTATCATAGACCTTCTGTCATGGCGCACAGCAGCCTGGTCACAGTACCTAGGGTAAGTTTAGGTGTACCATTGTCGTGTGCTATACCCACCGTCATGCATATTGCGGATACTGGGCCGAAGTCTATCATAGACCTTTCGTCATGGGGCACAACAGCCTGGCCACAATACCTAGGGTAGCGACAAAGGTTCTATACAAATGGTAGGTCATAAAGACGGACCCCAATGTGCATCCTTCTGGGGTAGCTAACCCATACACCGTTGGGCTAACACCCTACATTGGGGCGTGTCCCGATATACAAGGCTTGCAAGACTTTCATTACTTTCCTTTGTTCATTAATGCATGCATTCATCCATCATGTTCCTCTTTTCATTATCTTCACTTGACATTACATAATACTTTCATGTCATTCATTTACATTCAACATAAAGCCAAGGGAAAATAAACATACATTATTGGGAACATCAACATACACAGTCAACATCATCATATAGGGCATCATACATACATAACATCATACACATCATGCTAAAGCATCTAACATACATCATAACATCATGCCCATCACATCATCTATGACCTCAAAAGTCAACTTACATACCCCCCGGGAACCTCCCAAGTCAAAGCCTACATTCATCTTTTTTCCAAGAAAGTCAGAAAACATTCGAAGTGTTCATTCGCATTTGTCTATTGTTCATCCGCATTTGTTATAGTTCATCCGCATTTCTTTTACTTCATCCGCATTTCCCACTACTCATCCGCATTTCTCTTACTTAGTGGTAAGTGTTCATCCGTATTAATCGTTCATCCGCATTGACTTCCAATACTCATCCACATTGGCTTACTTAGTAGTTAATGCTCATCCGCATTAACTGTTCATCCGCCTTTCTTCCCATTACTTATCCGCATTGGCTTACATGGTAGTTAATGCTCATCCGCATTAACTATTCATTCGCATTTCTTCCCATTACTTGTCCGCATTGCTTCTGCATACTTAGGCAGATTCTAAAACTTAAACATATGAGCCCTAGACTTCAGATCTCAGTTTGTAATTACTATCTATCACGTTCTAAGCTTAAATCTTACATTCTAAGCCTTAGAAACACAACCATACATCATCAAGCATGAACATAGCCTAACATTACATCATAATCACAGCATACACACATTCATACATACGGGTTTAAAACCTAGTTTAATGAAAACATACATTCATGCATTTCTAGCCCCAAAATCAGTTAAAAACCAGTAAAAGAGGGGTCCAAAACTCACCTTTGCAGCTCTTAAGTATGTTTTCTTCCAAACTCGTCTGTAATTGAGTTCAACCGCCTAGATGTTGGGTTTTGTAACAAGTTTATCAAAGCAAGTTTAACCATTTAAACTTCAAAAATGCAATGGATAATAATGGTTAAAGTATGTTAAACAATCTAAAATTTTTAAGCATTTTTAACCAAAAACAAAACCCAAGAACAAGGATCATTAATATATATGAAAAGACATGCTATCAAAACAAAAGAACTGAAAGTATTGATCTGCCCAGATTCATATTAAATTGATGTGGCTAGTGTAATATGATCCAAGTCGGGTCATACCCAATAATAAGCCAAACAAACACCAAAAGGTAATTTATTTGTTGATAAGATCACACAAATAAATAATGACACCAATTTAGAAAATTGGATTTTCTAAATTATTGCTTTTGTAGATGAACATCATTATATAGATAGTTTGTTCATAAAAGATTATTTGTACATTATTTAAATTAGTTAAGCAATGGCAAATAATAGTGTGTCTTAGTGATATAAAATTAAAATGGTTTTAATTTTATAAAACAAGGGATGTGATTGTATATTTTTTATAAAATTTGAATTGAGAGGGAAAACAAAAGGGGCCATTTTCGGCCACCCCTTTGGTCTTGGATGCCCCAATTTTATTAGTTCCAAGACATGCAAGTCCTGGACACTTGAACACTCATTCATTATATCACATCCAAGAACACACACAACCAAAGCTCTCTCTCTACTCTCTCCTCTAATCTCACGGTTTTGGGCAGAAAAAGAAGGAGATTTTCAGCCAACAAAAGGTGTTTTGTAGCTGGAAATTGGTGTCAAAGATCCTAGCATTCAAGGTGATTTGTTGGTAGGCTTGGGGTATGCTATCTTGAGAACTTCTACCTTGAAGTTTAGCCACAAGAACACATCATTTTCATCTCTTTAATTTCGGTTCTCTGCAGCTCCAATGGTTGTGGTTCTTACATTTTATGTTTCTTTCATTGTATGTATTTTGTATAATGATCCATGGCTTTGGGGTTCACATTAAATGGGTTTAATAATCATCTTACTAACATGTTTTAAATCTTATATCCGCTGCGTTTTTCATATAAATAAGGTCATATGAACTTTGATAAACATGTTTAAACCCCAACAAGAACAACCATAGGGTGTTCTTGAAACTACCTTTCAAGAACAAGATGTTGAAGTATGGATGAGATGAAGATGATGATGCTCTTGAATGTCCAGCCCCCAAGAGAGGAAGCCTCAAGTTTGTATACCCACAAGCTCTTCCAAACACCTAGCTAGTTAGGGAGCACCACACCAAGGCCCAACTCCTTCTTGAAGAATCCAAAAATCAGCCAAGAAACTCCTTCAAGTCCAGCCCAGAAATTCGAAATTTTCAGCCAAGTTTAGAGAGAGTTCTTTGCTTGTGTGTGTGAGAGAGAGTGTGTATTGATTGAAGATTGCTAGTATGTCTAAAGTCTTGCAAAGACCAAGACTGAAAATGGGTTCCCAATGCCCACATGGGGCGGCCAAAAACTAGTTTAAAATGGGTTCCCCCCATTTTGTTTTTCTTATAAAAGTGCACTCTTATAAACCCTTAGATTATAAAATTAAAACCTATTTTAATTTTATAACATTAACAACTTTTATTTGTTATTATTTAACCAACTTAAATAATGAAACAAATAATTTCCCATGAACAAATTATCCATATAATGTTGTTCTATCACAAAAGCAACATTTTAGAACCCATTTTCTAAATTGGTGTCAATATTTATTTGTATGATCTCATCAACAAATAAATATTTGTTGGTGTTTTTTTGGCTTGTTATTGGGTATGACCCCACTTGGATCATAACGTACTAACCACATCAATCTTGTATGTGTCTTGGGCATACAAGATCCAACAATCTCCCACTTGCACAAGATTCATAGAAGATTGATGCGAGCAGTAAATACCACCTAACAACGGTTTACTACCCTTAATACGTTTGACAAAGTGCCATTCAATAACATCAACCCTTTCAAGTACCTTACTCGAAATGTTTTAGGTGAATAAATCATCTATCCTTTTGTCACAGATGTCATGTTAAATCCCAAAGACACTGAGTGATCATTCTCCATTGATTTAACTTTATCAGGCCTTAGACATCTTACTCTCAACGAAAAAGAGGGACAAATCCCATCTTGACTACATACGTCTCTTACTATTACCTTATATCATAACTGAACTCAGACTTATGTACTGCCATGTTTCAGAATAGCGAAGAACTAAGTCAAAGTATAACATTTGGTAAATATCAAGACCCAATATGTATCTCAGGTCAGAGGATACCAAATGATATTCGCCTTTACTCAAAATTACTTATGATCAATCAGGAAGATTCCATAAAGTAATATTTGAGATGCAGGTCAGTCTAATATTTGTATCCTACAAATATCTATGAACTTTGGCAGCAACCCTTTACTCTATATTCATCCATATGAATATCTACCAATCCAAGTTCATAATAGTCTTACCTTCATACTTGTTCCCACAAGTATGAACGACTACAGATGTTTTGAGTAAACGATTTACTCATGGATTTTAAACATGCAAAATAGGAATATTAGTTGAACCATTATAACCAAATAATACATTGAAGTACTAAAGGGTTACAATATTTAAATACAAAATTAAAGATCAAATCCAGTCAGTAGAATATTGAAGTCCCATGGCACAACTATGACTTTCATGCTTTGCCTTTTCAACAAGCTTCGTGAGTGGATCCGCAATGTTTTGATCTGTGTGAACTTTGCGAATACATATCTTTCCCTTTTCAACTTCATCCCTTATGTAGTTGAATCTCCGTTCAATGTGCCTAGTCTTTTGATGTGCATGGGGTTACTTGATTTGAGCAATCGCACCCTCGTTATCACAAAGAATTTCTAGGGGGTCCTGAATGGAAGGAACTACCCCTATATTCATTTGGGCATGTAATATTTATTTTATTTCAAGTCTTGTTTTGTAATCTATTCATTCATATGGTTTGTAATAAAAATAGATTAGGAGTCTATCTTTACTAGAAAAATGTATTAGGATACATATTTTGTAAGGATGTTCAAGATCAAGACTTGAAGAAAAGATGGACAAAGAGGATGCTTGAAGATGTGGATTCAAGTGGGAGTTCCTTTTGTCAACCATGTGTCATGTTCTTAACCCTTAGGACAAGACCTTTTGACACACTTGTTTTGGCTAAACAAGTGTGCTCAACTTAGTATACTTTGTTATGCATATATGAATTATTTGGTTATGCTTGGTTGAATGCTTATGATGTTGTTTTGGATATTTGGATGTCATTAACAAACCATCAACTAGAACAAACTATTACAAGAAATTGGTTCTCAAATCATTAAGCTAAATAGAATGGGTCTATAAAAGGAGTTATTGGTTTGCAAAATAAAATTATTTTTTTTAAAAGAACCAAATGGATACCATATGGTTGAATGCATACAATCATATACTACATGGACTTTTCTAAAACAAGAATTGTGAAATTACAAATCCCTTTTGAGAAACAAGTTAAACACCATCCTTTTACACAACACTTAGGTTACTTGCAAACTCTTAGTGGGATAAAGGTCACCTAACCACTTTGAGGGAACTTGTAACTTGAGGTGATAATGCCATGTTTGTGGGATAAAGGTCACCTAACCACTTATGTGGTGAACTCACACGTGTGTGTAAGTAGGGCGACTTGATTTATAAAATATATTGAATGGATCACCTAAAATGTGTTTTATAAAAGGTGTTGATGGGGTAAACATGCCGTTATAAACATAAGATGTTCAAACGATCACAATACCATTAGAAGTTGCAATGGGTTGCAATTGTCATATATGACTACCTTGTTTATTTAAATAAGGGATAAAGGTCACCTAACCAATATTTAAATATAACGTTGGATTCTAAAAAATTTTTTTATTAATAGTCTATGAGACGTAAAGGGTATTAATAATTGAAATATATAATTATATCAACGATTACTAAAATGGAACTTTGTAAAATCTTGTAGATGGCTGACCACACCAACGCTAATAACGATGTACCAAACCAAAACAACCAATCTCTTAGGGCGATCCTTCAAAGGGATCGTCTAACACCTAACAACTTCATGGATTGGTACCGCAACTTGAGAATTGTTCTCAAGCAAGAAAAGCGGGCCTACATTCTTGATGATCCCATCCCCGATGAACCTAACGAGGAGGATGTGGAGGCCTATAATGATGGGTTAAATATGTGGAAGACTCCGTCCAAGTCTCTTGCTTAATGTTAGCAAGTATGACACCCGAACTCCAAAAGGAGTATGAGATCCATGGAGCCTATGACATGATCACTCAGTTGCGGGAAACGTTCCAACAACAAGCTAGAGTGGAGCGCTTCGAAACGGTTCGAGCACTTCATGCATGTCGGATGGAAGAATCCCAATCAGTTTCATCTTATGTTCTTAAGATGAAAAGCCACATCGACCGCCTTCAAAGGCTAAATTGTCCTGTCTCAAAGGAGTTGGCCACGGATTTGATCCTTAATGGCCTATCTAAAAGGTTTGAGGCATTCGTCATGAATTACAACATGAACGGATGGGACAAGAGCATAAATGAACTTCATTCGATGCTCAAATCAGCTGAGGCGAGAATGGGAAAAAGGGTTTTACCCGTTCTCACCATTAATGAAGGTGGGAGAAAGAAGAGGTCTCTACCCCTTCCTAAGGCAAATGTTGCCAAAGGAAAGGGGCACGTTGGAAGAAAGGGGAAGATGGTTGTTAGGGCGGAACCTCCGAAGCCCAAGGAGAAGAAGCAAAAGGTTGCTGCAAACGACCCATGCTTCAAATGTGGTGAGATAGGGCATTGGATGAGAAATTGTCCAGTCTATCTCAAAGAGTTAAGAGAAAAGAGGGATGCAGGGCAAACCTCAGGTATAATTTACATGATACATGTTGAGCTAAATGTTATTTCTTCTAACACATGGGTATTAGATACCGGATGTGGAACTCACATTTGCAATTTATTGTAGGGGTTCAAAAGAAATGAGCATTATGCAAAAGGGGAAATAAGTCTATTCATGGGCAATGGTGCAAAGGTTCACGTTGAAGCCCGAGGAGACTACATTTTGAAGCTTCCAAGTGGTTTGGAAGTCATTTTATATAATGTATTGTATGCTCCTAGTTTGACTAGGAACATAATTTCTGTTTCCCGTTTAAGACAATATGATTATGATTTCAAGTTTGTTGACAATGATATTCATGTTTCTTTAAATCATGTATTTTATTTTAAAGCTATACCTTGTAATGGTATTTATGAATTGGTTCATGAAAATGTAACATATGATAGCTCCATGTACCAAGCAATCACCAAAAGACTCAATTAGATTTGAATGATACCTACCTTTGGCATTGTCGCCTTGGTCATATAAACAAGAAACGTATACAAACACTTCAAAAGAACGGTCTTTTAAAACAAATGAATGTGATTCATTTGATGTATGTGAATCTTGTTTACAAGGTAAATTGACTAAGGCACCCTTTAGTGGAACTAACGAAAGGGCAAAAGATTATTAGGTATCATACATTCGGATGTATGTGGTCCTTTTAAGCCAATGACTAGGAATGGTGAAAGATACTTCATTACCTTTACCGACGATTACAGTCGCTATGGGTATGTGTACTTATTAAGGCACAAAGATGAAGCTTTTGAAATGTTCAAAATCTTCAAGAATGAAGTAGAAAATCAACTCAACAGGTCAATTAAAATTCTCCGCACCGATAGAGGTGGCGAATACCTAAGTGATGTTTTTCAAGATCATCTTAGGAGTTGTGGGATTGTCTCACACTCACTCCACCTGGAACCCACAACATAATGGTGTGTCTGAGAGGAGGAATCGAACCTTATTGGATATGGTTCGATCTATGATGGCTAGAAGCACATTACCTCTATCATTTTGGGGTTCGCTTTGCTCTCCGCAGCCCGTATTCTGAATATGGCCCCAACCAAAAAGGTGGAAAAGACACCTTTTGAGATATGGCATGGAAGAGTTCCATCCTTATCATACTTGACAGGATCAGTGATCACAAGTTTGATGTATCAGAATATAAAGCAGCGGAATACAAACACGAATTAGACAAATTGTAGCAAGAAATCGATATTTGTAAGCATTAAGACCGCATACGGTTATAGGGAGAGAATATGTATTTCTGATTTCTAGGAATGTCTATAGATGTAGAATATTTCTAATCGATCAATCATCCATTCCATTCAATTACTCATTTCACTCACTGA